>JAVTVY010007479.1:0-45191 GCA_036873755.1 Hanleya hanleyi | reverse complement strand
CCGGAGGGAAATTACAAATTAGAGAAGCTAAATAAGTTCAGATTTTTCATTTTTTGGATAGTTTTCACGTATTTACTACTCGACAATTGAATGAGAAAATGTTCTCAATGGGACGCGTCAGCAATTCGTGTGAAATTTTCAACTCGTCCTTGTATTATTTTTTAATTACAATTCATTTTATCTGACATTAAGAGCTAGATTGCAACATAACAGTGATTAGATGCTTAAAAAATCATCTATCTTTGTATCCTTAGCCAAATAAGTTATAGATATATGAAGAATAGTTCCTTAACAGCAGGCTGATAGCTTGTAGTTTCAAATAGTTCAATGTACTTCGGTCAATGTTAGATTTTCTAGCCCATGCATGTTCGTATATGATACAAATACCGCCGGAGGAACATGTCTCGAAGATACGATTACCGCCGGAGGATCTAATCTCTAATTGCGTTTGTCTATGTACACGATCAGGCCATTTTACTATATGTTAACCATGCAGACATAGCCATGATCATCACTAATTTTATCCTCGACATTCACGCCCATCGTGCCAAGGCGTTCTCGTCAGCATTGTAATTTTCCGGTCTCTTTGGTGAATCATTCTCCCCTGTGTAACCCCCTAAATTGTCGGTGAGACAACCAAATTTCTGACAGTATGAGATATACAATCTGACGCCGTGAGAATGTTGCGAATGTGTATCCGTCAGATACAGTCTAGGTATCGGATAACCCTCAAACACTGTTGAGAGCATCTACTTAGAGCACCATTAAGCGTTTCTGAACAAGAAGTACCGTAATAGATAACCATTTCTGAGTTTATTGAGTTGTTTAAACTACACGGTTTATGGAAAAATTAGGTAATAAAGATAGGATTTGGTTAGATTATATTGGGTCTGATTTTAGTTAGACTGTGGATCGGCTAGGCCCCGGAAGCTCTGGGGTTCTAGGCAGCGGGAGACGCATTCTGGCCAATTCCCAATGGATAAAATCGCAAATCATCTCTCAATTATCGCTCGTATTTTGATATTTTTTGTGTTTTTTTGTGAGGGTTCCTGGAATTGTTTTTGAAAATCTAAACGTGAAATGGCGCGTTCTGGCATTTTGATAGCTATTTCCCACTTTCGAGAACTGTATTTTTAGACTGATGTACAACGAAAAGTAGAATGGATTTTGAAATGGAATTAATCACTTTTTATGGTCTCTACTGAGGAATTTTTGCATTTTGACGGAATATTTGGACTTTTGTAGAGTGAACTAACGGAACCAACTTTCTTCTCTCTGGTAGGTCGGGGATATTCTTAAATCTAGATTTAAAATTGTGCTTTCTAGAGTGTACAGCCTATTTTCGACTTTTCGACCGCAGCCTGGCCCCCCCCTAAATATTTTCGCTATCTCTAAGGCTAGAGGGCTGAAACTTACCACACTATATCTTTGGGTCAAGCTCTAGAAGAAAAAGCAAAAAAAAATCCAAGATGGCCGCCATGATGACGCCACAGACGTCATTTTCTAAAAGAGCATTTTGAACGATTTTGGGTAAAAATCTTCGAATTTGTTTACTTTGTTTTTTCTTCGCAAAAACTCATGATAAATTAGTAAATAATAATCTGGTATGAAATAAAATAAGTTTTGCCCACTTTTCTATACAGAAAAGTAAAAATATGACGAAAACATCACTTTTTCTGGTACCCCACATGGCCACCATTTTGAAATTACCAATGACCCTCTGCTCGTGAGGTTATGCAAATAGGCTCAAAATGATAATAATGATAATCTATAACGTGACGAAGTTTCTGCTCTTCATTTTTTGGCATTCCGGAGATATCGCAGAAAGTTTGTTAGGGGGGGGGGGCATTTTGACACTCCCTCCCCCAGGACTGGTAGGGTTAATGGGGGAAGGGAGGGAGCGGGAAAAATCAGGGGATGTTTTTTTGTGATGCTAAGACATATGGTTTCAGTAAAATGCATAGAATCGCGTTGAATCAATATGCGAATTTTTGTGTAATTTTTGAAGAACTGTGGCGAAAACATCACTTTTCTGGTACCCCCATTGTCCGACATTTTGAATTTACCCATGATCCTCTGCTCGGGGGGTCATACAAATAGGTTCAAAATGACCCCAATATGATAATCGGAAAAGTCACGGAGTTTCAGCTCTCAATCGTTCTGCAGATACGAGCAAAAATCAACAAGGGGGGAGGGGCGTAAAGTGCCCCCCCCCAGGCCTGGTAGGGTTAAGGTACAGGGGCGTCGGAAGCAAGTTCAAAGTGGTACAGCCACTATCCTACCACTTTAGGCGAGAGTCCAGGGGCCGCCAGAAGCTTAATCACAAGATCCGGTACGGACCGGGAAAGGTAGAATGCACCCAGAAACAACCTAGCGTGTATGACAAGTTGAACAAACGAACAACGAATTTGTATGAAGAAAACTAACTTTTTGTTTCGTTGATAAAATAACGTGAACATCAAACGGCATCATGCATATGAACGCACGCACATGTTATTAATTCACGGTCGGTGCTCAGAGCCGCTATCAAATTCACTGGCGCTCTGGACCGATCAAAGTCTTCTTCAACTTGGAAGCTATCAAAACTGCGTAGTTCGTTTGCTTTTCATTTTGTGTTTATTTATTTCTTTTTTCGTTTTTTGTTTTTTCTTTCTTTCATATTTTTGTTTATTGCGCAAAAGTGGTACAGCCATGGCTTCCTACGCCCTTTAGGTGAAAGGTTGTTCAATCCGGAACTAAGTCCCGACAGTTATGTTTTTTTATTGCATGGCCTGTCCATTTCTTAAAACTTTAAGATATCCAACACTTTCGGTTCAGCCTTCATGATTTATTTTTGAGACCCTCATAAGACTTATACAGACGGACAACCTAGAAAATTGTCGAATTTACAAATGCAAAACGCTGCGCCCTGCTGCATTCTGATAATAGTAGGCTTTTTACCGCATCACATTTGCCATTCTCTCTGGAAAACTATCAAAACTTTAGTAGTGTCTATTTATTTTTCCGGCTCAACTTATTTGGGGGCTACAACCCCCGTAGCCCCTTCCCCCGCTCCGCCGTGCCTGTTAGATACTCCGGCGGTAACTGTATCATAATATTATTGACTCCGGCGGTAATCAGATCTCACTCCGCCGTATGTTGTATCACCACTTCCACACAGGTCATATTCAGGAGTCTCAAAATCATCGAAATTCTTCTTTTCACATATAAATATTATCTTGCCATTAAAAGGCAACCTCGTTCTACACAACGATCGTTGGTATATTCTTGATTAATTAGATAAAATACATATTTGATGTAGTTTTTCTAAGAAAGGTTTCTAGATTCGGCTTCTAATGGATGTAATTGTCTATTTAGAATTATCTCGTTCTCAAAAACACGTCAGCTAGTTAAATAAACGTATCATCTAACGACTGAGACAATGTGATATTGTTGATAGGGTATGGTTCTGACATATCAACGTAAAAATCAACAAGTTGTCCTACCATTTTCCGCGCCCTTCCCTCCGGCGGAAGTTGACCCTCCGTCGGAAGTTGGAGCAGCCGTTTGGTATGCAGGGTGTGTTAATCTGAGCTTCCTCTGACTCCAGGCCAACGACGACAGATAGTATATTTTAGATTCTCTTATACTATCTGAAGTCGTATGCCAGGGGCCAGAGGAAGCTATAGGACTAGGTAAAAGTTCATGAAATGGTAAAACTTAACTTTTTCACATATTTTTTGCTATAATACTATATAGTGCTTGGAGAATGCACTAATGTTTTCACATGACCATGATCTCAAATAATTATTCAGCTACCGGGCCTACATGTGGATTTTCAGGGCATCAGCCTGCATGTATTCCCCCAATGCCAGATATACCTTCTGATTCTTTCGGGTTAAAATCGCGACGCGCAGCTTGTGTGTGCATGGCTCTCGACCAATCAAAAACGGAGTGGGGTGAACTCGGAGTTTCGTTACTTTTCAGACACAAAAAGTTGATGGTACACTGTCAGAAGAATATGGTCAGGCTGACCACACAGTCCATGGTACAGATGTGACAGACCATGGATCATACAAGTGGTCAAAACGACCATACATCATGGTCCACCATGGTCATTGATGGACCGCATCACCCATGGTCTGTCGCATCTGTCTGTCAGGCTGACCACACAGTCCATGGTACAGATGTGAAAGACCATGGATCATACAAGTGGTCAAAACGACCATACATCATGGTTCACCATGGTCCTTGATGGACCGCATCACCCATGGTCTGTCACATCTGTCTGTCAGGCTGACCACACAGTCTATGGTACAGATTTGACAGACCATAGATCATACAAGTGGTCAAAACCACCACACATCATGGTCCACCATGGTCCTTGTTGGACCGCATCACCCATGTCACATCTGTACTCTCTACAAAAGTTGAGTGAAATTTCACTCAAGTAAGAGTGGAAATTGATCCCACTCAATACTTGAGTGAGATTTTTACTCAACTTGAGTTACTTTTCACTCAACTTAAGTTAAATGCACTCAACTTGAGTGACATTCACTCAAGCATAAGAGTTGAAATTGATCCCACTCAAGTTGAGTGAACTTGAGTGGTTTTAACTCAAGTTGAGTGAAAAGTAACTCAAGTTTGAGTGAACAGGTACATTTCACTCAAACTTGAGTGGAACAGATCTCAACTTTTTTAGAGAGTAACATCTGTCAGGCTGACCATATTTTTCTGATAGTGTACAGTCCCCTAAATAATGGCCTTATATTCTACTCGAAAAAAAAAGAGCTTATCCAAAAAGTCATATATTCTGACCACGTAATTTTTTACATATAACAGTTCTTCCGTATGAATGAAAAATAACATGGATTTTCATGGGATTTTGGGGTTCAGTCAAAATGGGCACTCAACACGCTATCTTAGAATGGGCACTCAAAATGCTATCTTAGAATGAGCACTCAATATGCTATCATAGAATGGGCACTCAACATGCTATCTTAGAATGAGCACTCAACATGCTATCTTAGAATGAGCACTCAACATGCTATCTTAGAATGAGCACTCAACATGCTATCTTAGAATGGGCACTCAACATGCTATCTTAGAATGGGCACTCAACATGCTATCTTAGAATGAGCACTCAACATGCTATCTTAGAATGGGCACTCAAAATGCTATCTTAGAATGGGCACTCAACATGCTATCTTAGAATGGGCACTCAACATGCTATCTTAGAATGAGCACTCAGCATGCTATCTTAGAATGAGCACTCATCTTAAATGCTATCTTAGAATGGGCACTCAACATGCTATCTTAGAATGAGCACTCAACATGCTATCTTAGAATGAGCACTCAACATGCTATCTTAGAATGAGCACTCAACATGCTATCTTAGAATGGGCACTCAAAATGCTATCTTAGAATGGGCACTCAACATGCTATCTTAGAATGAGCACTCAACATGCTACCTTAGAATGAGCACTCAACATGCTATCTTAGAATGGGCACTCAACATGCTATCTTAGAATGAGCCCTCAACATGCTATCTTAGAATGGGCACTCAACATGCTATCTTAGAATGAGCACTCAACATGCTATCTTAGAATGGGCACTCAACATGCTATCTTAGAATGGGCACTCAATGGGCACTCAACATGCTATCTTAGAATGAGCACTCAGCCTGCTATCTTAGAATGGGCACTCAACATGCTATCTTAGAATGGGCACTCAACATGCTATCTTAGAATGGGCACTCAACATGCTATCGTAGAATGGGCACTCAACATGCTATCTTAGAATGGGCACTCAACTTGCTATCTTAGATTGAGCGCTCAACATGCTATCTTAGAATGGGCACTCAACTTGCTATCTTAGAATGGGCACTCAACATGCTATCATAGAATGGGCACTCAACATGCTATCTTAGAATGAGCACTCAACTATCTTAGAATGAGCACTCAACATGCTATCAGCCTGCTATCTTAGAATGGGCACTCAACATGCTATCTTAGAATGAGGCCTGCTATCTCAACATGCTATCTTAGAATGGGCACTCAACATGCTATCGTAGAATGGGCACTCAACATGCTATCTTAGAATGGGCACTCAACTTGCTATCTTAGATTGAGCGCTCAACATGCTATCTTAGAATGGGCACTCAACTTGCTATCTTAGAATGGGCACTCAACATGCTATCTTAGAATGGGCACTCAACATGCTATCTTAGAATGGGCACTCAACATGCTATCTTAGAATGGGCACTCAATATGCTATCTTAGAATGGGCTCTCAACATGCTATCTGTGAATGGGCTCTCAACATGCTATCTTAGAATGGGCACTCAACATGATATCGTAGAATGGGCTCTCAGCATGCTATCTTAGAAAGGAAATAACATGGCGAACATTTCTTTGCTTCTATTTTTATCGCATGTACTACTGATTGAAATTGGACACACAAAAATGACTCGTTTACCATGCTGATTTCAGGCAATATAGATAGTTCCAAAAATCGTGTGTTAAAAGATATAGAGAAAACCCGCAAATACAAAGTGTAAGCAGGCTGAACATCAAGTGTAAATTTGAGGTTTTCTGGCAGATAGGTGAAATTAGCTGTTGATGACAGTTCTCAGTGATATTCTAGATTATTCTCAATTGATATGAATGTTCATTTGTCTATAATTTCAGGTTTTGTTGAATATATCAGGTGACTTCCGAGGTAAACGTAGGCTAATGAACCCACTTAAACCATATATATTGCACTTATTCATGAACTGCACACACACACACACACATATATATATATATATATATGGTCCATGTAACACTTGACAATTCAGCTTTCCGTCTTGCGAGGTTGAAAGTCGAAAGATGGAATGCTCTATACATCCGTATTCGAGCTTTCCATCTCACAAAACTGAAAGTAGATAGATGGAAAGCTATACATCGCTCTTGTTTTCGGACTTGCCATCTCGGAGTCTCAAAATTGAAAGTAGAAAGGTGGAAAGCTCGACACCACTCCCGTGTTCCATTTTTCGAAATGAATTTATCGTTAAAATTTGTGCTGATTCTCCCAATATCAACATTAGCGGTTTTATTTTGGGTCTGGTATGGTACAAGCTTTTTCGGAAAAGATGGTTAAATGAGACGTGCATATCTTAGTAGATTTAGAGAAATAGGGCTAATTCTAACAAAATTTCACTCGTAAACCTGTAGGTCATAAATTCATTTTGGAGAGCTGACATACGGGAGTGATGTCGAGCTTTCGCCGAGCAGAAACTTATAAAACAGGGCTACACCACCAAGCGCCTCAACTCAAAGTTTCTCAAATTTGGCGATACATGCATATCGCATGCTGATAACAAAATACGAGCGTAGCGTGCAAGATCTATGGCGTTACGTTTCGTAACTTCCGCTTAACCCGGGGCTAGGGGCTGTTGACTGCTTCTCTCTTGCAGGAAACAAGCCTATGTTTATGTATACTATGATTGTCTTTTTCAATTTGGTGCTAATACTGTTATATGGATTATGGAATAGGTCTTTGGATTATGGACGCAGATATTCTTTAATGGACGACGGCTGAATTATGAATGACGGACCAGACGCTTGTAATTCCATCCTTCTACTTTCAATTTTTGCAAGACAGAAAGCTGAATTGTCAAGTGTTACACGGAACATATCTGCCAAATAAGTGAAGCGCCGTACTGGATCCGGCCTTGCTGTTCCGTGGTCGGTTGGTATGAAGCCTGTCTGGGGGACCCCCACAGACATGCCGACGTTGGCGGTCCGGTCCGCCTTGTTGACCCAGGCTCACCTTCAATTACCAGGACCATCTAATCTCATCTTCACAATACCAACATCAAAGATGGGTAACATCTAGGGTGTGCTGGATCACAGATAAAACACACGCTGTGAGACACAGGTTACAGGCCAACGGGGACAACACCTGCAGTGACTGACTTGGACCTTTGTGATGGGAGAACAGTCGTTTTACTTAAGGTATCCTCGGTCGATACGGTTCACATCCCGAATAAAAAGACAAAATTATACTGCTCAATACGATTTGTTGAACTATAAATTAAATTTATACGTTTAGGTGTTCATTGAATATAAACCGACAATGAAACTTGCAAATGCTCTGAAACACAACTGGGTGCGAGCACTGACTACCGTATATGATATACAGCAGCCATGTGACAGTTTGAACACCGGGCATTAACCATGGCTATATTTCACCTGTGTGAATAAACCAGCCTCATTCTGGTGATCCATGGTCGAAATTACAGATTCTGCATTTTCACGCTTCGAGTTAAATACTACACTAATGCTCCGTCATTTCCCTTGACATAGTGTATAGGGCAAATTCTTCAAAACGTAAATGTATGAGATTATCAACACCGTGCAGCGAGGAGTTTCTTTGATCTCTGTGTGATCTCCAAATACAGGAAAGGGGTGGTTGCATTGATTTTCAAACGGGAAATGTTCATATCCTTCGAATATCCAATCACCAAACTGTATTCTGGGGAGAAAATATTCCGCATGGTCAACACGTTTAGTATTCGACATGAGTATGCGACGATTATGCGAATTCTTATACCGGTATGTATGTTGTTCTCTTTTTGACAAGTTTGGGTCTTATATTTGTCAAATGAGCGTCGTCTGGGGCGTGTTCCGTCCTGAGTTCCAGTGGGATTACGGCACAAAATACACATATTTAATTCTCATTGTGGTAAATAGGAACTGACATGTTGAGTTGGCTGAGTTGCATGAACGCCAGGATTATTATACGTCTGACACGCATATGAGTGACGTAGAGACGTTCCTACTGCAAAAGATTCTTGAAGAAACTTTACCAAATCTTTTACTGTCGTTGAAGTCGACAACCTGTTATTTCTATTACAATTGTTGTGGCCTTGTTCCTGCTCCGAGTTCGGTGTGGACGCCGCCATGTTGCCTACGAGAGCCGGAACTGATGACGCTAGTTTTCATCAATCTCACGTTCGGCTATTTCCGTATTGGCGGAACGAGCGTTCGCAGCTAGTGAGTTCTGGGGCTAGTTGAGTTTTCATGACAAAGCCACGGCTCACGCTCATTCGCGACCGCTCGGCCGATTTCGTCAAAATCATCTGACATCGCGCATTATGGCGTATGGATTTTACAGCTCTCAACTGTAAACCGTGATCCGCCGGACGTGTGGCACAGCACTTACTATATGATGTGTGTCCGCTCACACTGTCCTAGTTGTATTTCCTTATATGCAGATAAAATATATCTAAATGAATTTAATATTCACTTCACCAGACGAAGTTAGTCTTAAAGGTGCTACCCTTTGTTATTCGAATATTCCCTTGATTCTGGCTCCGAAAAATCTTCTGTAATTTGAGAAATGTCTTCTAGCTTTTCATCACCGGTCGATCTCCATGGCAACGAAAGTCCGACAGCTGACATGCACTGTTCGGAGTTTCGGCGGGATACTGTGCTTGAAAGAAGTTCCAACATGGATGCTAATATGGATTGCTACCAGTGTGAGTCGAGTCACTATATCCTACATTATCGAGACCGTGCCGTGTGGGCTCACGCACTGATCAGGTCACAAACCACTAAATATTTGTCTTACTTATTATGTAGTAAATGAGCTGGGCACATCTGACCAAAACTATATTCCCTAATATTCGCGGCCACTATTGACATAAGTAGTAGGGTCTACCATTTTCGAGGCCCCTTTTCCAGGGAGGTAACTCTTGATCCCCTTTTTCCCAGGTTAAAGGTATAGGGGACGCCACATCGCCTTTCACCCCTGTGGCGTCTGTGGCGCCAGGGGGCGCCACCAGCTCAAGGCCACGTGGAGGTCAAAAGTAGTTCCGGCAACCTGTAACCTTTGTATTCTTCCGCGGTCTGGTGGTGACTTCCGCGGACAGAAAGTAGTCCCATGTCAACCAAGTGACTTCCAATGCTAATGTATACGGGGAATGCCTAAAAAGAGTATGGGAATAGACGTTTTGTGACAGGGGTGGACCGAATGGGTCGAGTGAGGTATCAAAGTGAAGCGCTCCTCTAGGCCCATTCAGTCATAGGTGGGTGCATGTAAAATTAGGATTTTTTCCCGAAACTATAAACAGCGGAACACGGATTTTACCCCTAAACTAGGGGAAAACCCCTATCAACTCTAGCCAAAAGGGCTAATATCGGTCTCCGGGCTTATCGGGGCCTGCCTATCAAGTCAATGGGGTGGGTGCGTATCACGTTCATTGTGATATGGGTTGCTTGGATTTGTTTTTCACGTCTCGTCATTTAGAACACGATGGGAAGGGTCTCGGAGCGCAACGGTGAAATCTTTGGAAAAGTACCATATAGCCCATATAGTCCCATACTGGCTATATGGGGGTATAGGTTCAACCTGGAAAATTCACACACGTTCATTGTGATATGGGTTGTTTGGTCTTGTTTTTCACGTCTCGTCATTTAGAACATGATGGGAAGGGTCCCGGAGCGAAATGGTGAAATTTTTGAAAAAAGCTCACCGAGGCCTGGGTAGGCCCATAGGCTGGCTATGGGGTATAGGTCCAACCTGGGAAATTCACACACGTTCATTGTGATATGGGTTGTTTGGTCTTGTTTTTCACGTCTCGTCATTTAGAACACGATGGGAAGGGTTTCGAAGCGAAACGGTGACATTTTTGGAAAAAGTTCACCGAGGCCTAGGCCCATAGGCCTATACTGCATGACTATGGAGGTATAGGTCCATACGGGGTGAACGTTTTGGGGTCTAGGTGAGCCCCGTGGAGTGGGTAATGTATCGACTAATGGTTCGTCCGTGTGCAATAGTCTGCGCATGCGCAGTCTGGCCGTAGTTTGTTTGTTTAAACTTATTTATTGTACAAATTATAGTACATGGGATTGGGGTCAAGTTATAATCAACTTATTCACCCCTCTCCCTAGTAGTATAGAAAGCAGAAGGCCGTAGTATAGAAAGCAGGCATGTTGGGGGGCATGTGGGGGTGTGTTTGGGGTAGAGATGGACCACTATGGGTCCAAATGGGTCGTGAGAGGTGTCAACGTGAAGCTTGTGTGGGGTAGAGTCAGAATGGCGTGTTTTTAAGTGCAAGTCGCGTCAATCTGCGCATGCGCAGTTGGGTGTAGTAAGTAAAGTGGCCATTTTGGGGGTGCGTGGAGGTGTGTTTGGGGTGGAGAGGGACCATCCTTGGTCCCATTGTGTCGTGGGAGGTGTTATCTTGTTGCTCTCGGGGTGTACATCCCGATTTGAGGAATGTTCACGTCATCTGTGACGTCATCGGTGACGTCATCAGTAGGAGTAGTAGTGAAAGTGGGCATTTTGGGGCAGTGAAGGAAGGTATTTGGTGTAGAGATGGACCATCCATATCTGTCACACATTATACCACATCTTTGTTGTGTTATACCACATCTGTCCTGCATTATACCATATATGTCCTGTATTATACCATACCTGTCCTATGTTATACAATATCTGTCCTGTATTATACCAAATCTGTCCTGTATTGTACCATATTTGATCTCTATTATACCATATATGTCCTGTATTATACCAAATCTGCCCTGTATTATGCAGTATCTGTCCTGTATTATACCAAATCTGTGCTCTATTATACCAAATCTGTGCTGTATTATACAATATCTGTCCAGTGTTATACCATATCTGTGCTGTATTATACAATATCTGTCCTGTATTATACAATATCTGTCCAGTATTCTGCAATATATGTTCTGTATTATACCAAATCTGTCCTGTATTATACAGTATCTGTCCTGTATTGTACCATATATGTCCTGTATTATACCATATCTACTCTGTATTATACAATATTTCTCCTCTATTATACCATATCTGTGCTGCATTATACCATATCTGTCCTGTATTATACCATATATGTCCTGTATTATACCAAATCTGTGCTGTATTATACAATATTTGCCCTCTATTATACCATATCTGTGCTGTATTATACCACATCTGTCCTGCATTATACCATATATGTCCTGTATTATACCATACCTGTCCTATGTTATACAATATCTGTCCTGTATTATACTAAATCTGTGCTGTATTGTACCATATTTGTTCTCTATTATACCATGTATGTCCTGTATTTTACCAAATCTGCCCTGTATTATACAGTATCTGTCCTGCATTATACCAAATCTGTGCTGTATTATACCAAATCTGTGCTGTATTATACAATATATGTCCTGTGTTATACCATATCTGTGCTGTATTATACAATATCTGTCCTGTATTATACAATATCTGTCCAGTATTCTGCAATATATGTTCTGTATTATACAGTATCTGTCCTGTATTACACAGTATCTGTCTTGTATTACCATATATGTCCTGTATTATACCATATCTGCTCTGTATTATACAATATTTCTCCTCTATTATACCATATCTGTGCTGCATTATACCATATCTGTCCTGTATTGTACCATATATGTCCTGTATTATACCAAATCTGTGCTGTATTATACAATGTTTGCCCTCTATTATACCATATCTGTGCTGTATTATACCATATCTGTCCTGAATTATACCATATCTGCAATATCTGTGCTGTATTATGCAATATCTGTCCTGTGTTATACAATATCTGTCCTGTATTATACCAAATCTGTCCTGTTTTGTACCATATTTGTCCTGTATTATACAATATGTGTTCTGTATTATACCAAATCTGTACTGTATTATACAGTATCTGTCCTGTATTATACCAAATATGTGCTGTATTATACAATATATGTTCTGTATTATACCAAATCTGTCCTGTATTATACAGTATATGTCCTGTATTATACAAAATCTGTGCTGTATTATACCATATCTGTCCTGTATTGTACCATATATGTCCTGTATTATACAATATATGTTCTGTATTATACAATCGGATAGCCGTTGTCGTGAATAACAACAAGTTCAGCAATGTTCATACAGTTTATTATCCCCAATGTTACATCATACCCAGGCTGGGGGAGCCGCCCTGGGCATGTTTGGTATGTTCACAGCAAAACAAATTGAAATATCAAACATCATGTTTTATTATTTAACGCACCGTCACATTAGGTACAAGTGTTTACTGAGCTCAAGTCAACGATCAGCATGTAGACATATAGAGTATGTACGGCATGTTATGGTATTCATCAGTGCATGGGTGAAGCATTCAGCCGATGGGGTGGTCGGTCAGCTTGGTAACGAAAAACGTGACATTGGTCACCTTCTCCACTGTCCACTTGGTGTTGGGGCGTTGTTGTTGGGCCCATTCCAAGGGATCCACGGTGTCCAGTTTCTCCAGCATCGTCTCTAGCGACACTCGGTTAATGATGGTAAACGGTTCGTCAAATACCTGGATGTTCCTGCTCGGGTAGGTCAGACCCAGTGAAGATGAGCATGGGGAGACGAACGCCACTGGACGAGCCCATAAATGTTCCTAGCGATCTGTTACAGGACGCCCATCCAGTGAGTGACATCTATCGGCGCCATTGGTCCATGATACGGCAATGTTTCAACCGTCATCGCCCTATTCAAGATATCTACAATTTCCGACTGACCGACCTCGCCCGTCTACGTAGCTACGTGGAAGCCATCTTCAACGACCAAACTACGGCCTTCAGATTGAATCTGGCGTTTGGTTATGTGCTGCAGCATAAGGAGACAGTCCAAGTCCGATACTTTTACCCGAGCAGGAACATCCAGGTATTTGACGAACCGTTTAACCGTTTAACCGTTTATGATGTAACATTGGGGATAATAAACTGTATGAACATTGCTGAACTTGTTGTTATTCACGACAACGGCTATCCGATTGTATAATACAGAACATATATTGTATAATACAGGACATATATGGTACGATACAGGACAGATATGGTATAATACAGCACAGATTTTGTATAATACAGGACATATACTGTATAATACAGGACAGATTTGGTATAATACAGAACATATATTGTATAATACAGCACATATTTGGTATAATACAGGACAGATACTGTATAATACAATACAGATTTGGTATAATACAGAACATATATTGTATAATACAGGACAAATATGGTACAAAACAGGACAGATTTGGTATAATACAGGACAGATATTGTATAACACAGGACAGATATTGCATAATACGGCACAGATATGGTATAATACAGGATATATATGGTACAATACAGGACAGATATGGTATAATGCAGCACAGATATGGTATAATAGAGGAGAATATTGTATAATACAGAGCAGATATGGTATAATACAGGACATATATGGTACAATACAGGACAGATACTGTATAATACAGGACAGATTTGGTATAATACAGAACATATATTGCAGAATACTGGACAGATATTGTATAATACAGGACAGATATTGTATAATACAGCACAGATATGGTATTACAACACATATAAGGGAAGTGGGAAGAGGTGCCGACATACTGACTGCGTCACATGACTTCACAGAATAGTCCTGTGGTTAACCTATTCTAAAGCACATAGCACAGGTACGCTTTTATTGTACCTGTTCATGTGGCATAATACAGGACATATATGGTATAATAGAGAACAAATATGGTACAATACAGGACAGATTTGGTATAATACAGGACAGATATTGTATAACATAGGACAGGTATGGTATAATACAGGACATATATGGTATAATGCAGGACAGATGTGGTATAACACAACAAAGATGTGGTATAATGTGTGACACATATGGATGGTCCATCTCTACACCAAATACCTTCCTTCACTGCCCCAAAATGCCCACTTTCACTACTACTCCTACTGATGACGTCACCGATGACGTGAACATCCCTCAAATCGGGATGTACACCCCGAGAGCTACAAGATAACACCTCCCACGACACTGGTCCCTCTCTACCCCAAACACACCTCCACGCACCCCCAAAATGGCCACTTTACTTACTACACCCAACTGCGCATGCGCAGATTGATGCGACTTGCACTTAAAAACACGCCATTCTGACTCTACCCCACACAAGCTTCACTTGGACACCACCCACGACCCATTTGGACCCATAGTGGTCCATCTCTACCCCAAACACACCCCCACATGCCCCCCAACATGCCTGCTTTCTATACTACGGCCAGACTGCGCATGCGCAGACTATTGCACACGGACGAACCATTAGTCGATACATTACAAACTCCACGGGAGCTTCAAAATAAGACCTCATACGACACCATAGGATCATAAGGGGCTCACCTAGACCCCAAAACGTTCACCCCGTATGGACCTATACCTCCATAGCCATGCAGTATAGGCCTATGGGCCTACCCAGGCCTCGGTGAACTTTTTCCAAAAATTTCACCGCTTCGCTCCGGGACCCCTCCCATCGTGTTCTAAATGACGAGACGTGAAAAACAAGACCAAACAATCCATATCACAATGAACGTGTGTGAATTTCCCAGGTTGGACCTATACCCCATAGCCAGCCTATGGGCCTACCCAGGCCTCGGTGAGCTTTTTCCAAAAATTTCACCGTTTCGCTCCGGGACCCTTCCCATCATGTTCTAAATGACGAGACGTGAAAAACAAGACCAAACAACCCATATCACAATGAACGTGTGTGAATTTTCCAGGTTGTATGGGACTATATGGGCTATATGGTACTATATGGTACTTTTCCAAAAATTTCACCGTTGCGCTCCGAGACCCTTCCCATCGTGTTCTAAATGACGAGACGTGAAAAACAAATCCAAGCAACCCGGCCATATCACAATGAACGTGTGTGAATTTCCCAGGTTGGACCTATACCCCCCATGGCCAGCCTATGGGCCTATATACAGACCTCGGTGACTTTTCCCAAAAATTTCACCGATTCGCTCCGGAATCCCTCCCATTGTATTTTTCTCGGCGAGACGAGAAAAACGAGACCCCACAACCCATAGTAACACCCACAAAAAAATTGACCATCCCCATACCTCATACAGGCATTTTCCCTTATATTGTATAATACAGACCCCTATTGTAGGGGTAAAGTCCGTGTTCCGCTTTTTTATAGTTTCGGGAAAAAATCCTAATTTTACATGCACCCACCCCATTGACTTGATAGGCAGGCCCCGATAAGGCCGGGGACCGATATTAGCGCTTTTGGCTAGGGTTGATAGGGGTTTTCCCATAGTTTAGGGGTAAAGTCCGTGTTCCGCTTTTTATAGTTTGGGAAAAAATCCTAATTTTACATGCACCCACCCCATTGACTTGATAGGCAGGCCCCGATAAGCCCGGGGCCGATATTAGCCCTTTTGGCTAGAGTTGATAGGGGTTTTCCCCTAGTTTAGGGGTAAAGTCCGTGTTCCGCTTTTTATAGTTTCGGAAAAAAATCCTAATTTTACATGCACCCACCCCATTGACTTGATAGGCAGGCCCCGATAAGCCCGGAGACCGATATTAGCCCTTTTGGCTAGAGTTGATAGGGGTTTTCTCCTAGTTTAGGGGTAAAGTCCGTGTTCCGCTGTTTATAGTTTCGAGAAAAAATCCTAATTTTACATGCACCCACCCATGACTGAATGGCCCTAGAGGAGCGCTTCACTTTGATACCTCACTCGACCCATTCGGTCCACTAGGGACCCACCCCTGTCACAAAACGTCTATTCCCATACTCTTTTTAGGCATTCCCCGTATACATTAACATTGGAAGTCACTGTTGACATGGGACTACTTTCTGTCCGTGGAAATGACGGCATCACCACCAGACCGCGGAAGAATACAAAGGTTACAGGTTGGGGGGTCAAGAAAACCGAGCTAAAAATTTTGTTATTAACCTGTGACAATGGTTTTTCTATATTCCTGAGAGTCAAATAATATAGGAATGAATTATAGAATATAGCACAAACCATTTCACTGCCACTTAGAATAACAGCCAATCAGTGGTCGCCGAAAGTTTACTCCTAATTATTATCTTCAACGGACACCTGAACTATTCTGTGTCCGTCTTTTTAATCAAGAGAATAAATGGCATGGCACATCCCGCGAAGGGTAACGTTTAAAGAAAATTGTTTTAGGATAGAATAGAATAGATTTATTTGCATAAATATGCCCGGGTGGGCTAAAAGCACAACATATTATCAAAAAAAAAACAAACAAACAAACATAGCGTACACGCCCAAAACTAAAGTGTTGAAACTCACCCGCAAAGCGCCGAAACAACCCCTCAAGTGTGTCCAGAGGCACAACACTTAGAGAGCAGTCCCTGTGGACACACCTAAAGGGTCACTCCAACACCCCACGAGCAAGCCTGAACACCCCAGCCCTAGCGTGTACTAGGTTATCTCAACTAATAAAAAAGAAATGCTTTCCAATTTCTTTCAGCTAAGACTTGCTCGAGTGGTAAACAAGAAGAGCGTCCTCTGCATTTGTCCAGTGATTCGATTGAATGACCATGGTACTAAGTTCGTAAACATTTTCAAGATTACTCTTGAACTTCTGAAATTAACTGATCTGAGGATAGATGTGAATGAATTCTCTCTCTCGCAAATTCCATCACGTGTCCTTTATCCCAACAAGAAAACATTTGATTGTGGATATAAACATCATTCTTTTGTAGTATTTCAGTAATTCTACGGGATCAAGGTTGTACATACCTGGCGTTTATCGTCCCGTTATGGTTGCTTCTCGGATGGATATTTGTATATCTGTCCATCATGTATGGCAATTTGCAGAGCAGGTAGGAATATGTCTATATTGGGTTTTCGACATTTGATAATTAACCCCGTGTGGAATGGTGACTCAGTTGGGGTTGTATGAGACATTTTATAGCTTCGAAGTGTCGCGCGCTCAAACACAGTCGGCAATTCTTTACACATTGTACCTACGTCATTAGACATGGCGGCCACAGGCTTTATTCTGATTGGTCGAGTCACTGAACATAAAACGCATTTATGACTTCTTCTACACCCTGATCTTGAACCTGATCTCTCCCTGACCAAGATAATGATCCTGCATTACCTCACTTCGGGTGATTACGTCACTTCACTTCACTGCACTGCACATCCCTCGACCCTGATGACGTTAAAGATCCTGCACTTGTAACCCAAAACGTTTTATTTTACACTACTATTAACATATGACCTACGGATCCAAAACGACATATACCGAATACTAGTGCATGGACGTGAATTACATAATTAGAGATAACCAAGAACGATTTTATTACGCGTTAGTGCTCAAGAACGCGATTACCTAACTGATAGATACCAGTGTGGTGAAACCTTGATGTATTACATCGTTTCTATTATATGACAAACAGTTAACACGTCCACGTCTTCAGTCATTCTAAGCTTATTTTTAGCATTTAATACATTTCACACGCGAGCGCGTGCAGCCACGCAAGTTAATTATATTACCAGTGACAGCAAATTAGCAAAGCTAATTAAGTGGTGACCTGTAACTAACCCCGCGGGACGCATATATAATAGCACTATTACACATAATTAGATAGTAATCATATATCATTTGTGGATTTGTTTGGCATCTGCACACAATTAATTCACCTTCCGATATTGTTTAGGCCCCCTATAACACTAGGGTCTAATTAGCGTCCCAAGATAATACAGTCGTCTTATTGGGAATAATATTTTTTACATGCTGGAGACATATTACGACGTTCCTGACCTGGCTCGATTTATTTCAGTTATATAACATGCAGCTTAATATTTAACCTTGTCACACTCCACCTAAATCTTTTAATTCCAGATCATACATGCTAGTATACATGGTGTTTCAGAGATTTAGGACCAGTTACAGATCATACATACTAGTATACATGGTGTTTCAGAGATTTAGGACCCGTTACAGATCATACATACTAGTATACATGATGTTTCAGAGATTTAGGACCCGTTACAGATATACATATTAGTATACATGGTGTTTCAGAGATTTAGGACCCGTTACAGATATACATACTAGTATACATGGTGTTTCAGAGATTTAGGATCCGTTACAGATCATACATACTAGTATACATGGTGTTTCAGAGATTTAGGACCCGTTACAGATCATACATACTAGTATACATGGTGTTTCAGAGATTTAGGACCCGTTACAGATCATACATACTAGTATACATGGTGTTTCAGAGATTTAGGACCCGTTACAGATCATACATACTAGTATACATGATGTTTCAGAGATTTAGGACCCGTTACTTTGCCCATACGATATTGAATGTCATTTGTAATATGGCGATAATTGCGGTTTTCATGAACTAATGACAAAACAGTCTTAAGCTGTACTGATCAGTGCCGTTCAAATATTGATACTGTAAATTGATTTTATTAGACACAAATACATCATCATCCATTCTCGTTTTGACTTTACACGAAGACTCTACTACCGGTTTATCTTGGTGTGTATCGGTACACTTACTCTAAACTGCTAAAGATAAAATCTGAGATATTTGAGACCTTGTTGCTGGGATATTAAGCAACGCAAGATGATATTCGGTTTAAATCCTTTGATATTGGAAGTAAATTCACGGGTCCAAGCTTGCCGTTATATTTACTCAATGACACACGTCTTGGTATAATGATGGACTCATATCTTTCTATAATCTAGGGAAATAGGTCACATATACAAGCTGTAGGTAAAGGGTGACGGTCTATCCTTCAATGATAAGTGTTCATTTCGGCACGACCCGACAATCAGTGCAGTACAGATAATAAGTAATATGCACCGCATAATACGTAATATAGAATTGCCGTCACAAACGGACCCATGTTAGTAATATGACCGGAGTTTGTCACGCAGAGGGCAGCGATCTAATATTTGACCCGACAGCGTCATTTATCTAGAATGAAAAACGCTGATATTTATCAAATAGCGTCACCCATAGCGTCGCTGTCATCCCATGCAATACCAGGGCAATACCTTTCGTTTACAGCGTCACCAAGCTTAACTGCTGCAACTCTCGGATGTTTTTCAGACAACGCCATATCAGTAGTGTAAAAGTGGGCACCAGACCTTCACGTGATCAAAGATGGTCGCCATTTTTCTTGGAAATAAGTCACGTGATTACGCATGACCGACAATTATTTTAAATTATAGTCACATGATCAAATATGGCCATTGTTTCGTTACGATTAGTCAAGCGATCAAATATGGCCGATGATTCGTTGTGATCAAATATGGCCTATGTTTCTTTACAAATAGTCACACCGTCAAATATGGCCAAAGATTCCTCACAAATTATAGCCACGAAAACACACATGGCGGTCTTATTGTATTGATCGAATTCCTCGCTCTCTGTTCCCTGATCATGAATCCCAAACTCCTCCTGCTCCTCCGGTCCGATACTTGATGCATTGTAAAAACAAAAAAGACAAAAAAATTGACAGATTTTCCTCATAGAGTTTTAAATAAAAGTAGAGCCCAGATTTATCAATTCATAGCTGAATTAATCATCAAGTATTAATTCATGGAAACTAGGAGCACCCATTCCATATAGTAAGCAAGTCTGTGATGTCTGATTTTTTTATGGCCGCACTCATCAGATCATCTGCTCGGAGTCAAAGTCATACTCTCGTTCGATATCACGAAAAAATACCTGATACGAAGCTCACGTTGTTAAACCGTGTATCCTCGGAGGCACATTGCGACTGCAACATTAGGCAAGACGATTATGGCTGATAGGACCTTCCCCTCAGAAATTCATCACCCAGGACGCTCATGATAGCCATTCTCTGGCCTAGTACAGTTCGAGATCTTGGTTTGATACCCACACTACTGCACTCCCAGTCGTCAGTCCGGGCCCATCACGGTCTGACCCATAGGTGGTGGACACAAAAATACTCTCGTCTGACCCAAAGGCATCCTCACGAGCCAGTGTATCGATCGATCGGTTATGATCGATACACTGGCTTGGTTAGTTACCCATACGAGTTCTGGATATAAATAGATTAAGGGGTTTCCTCTAAATCAACCCAATCAGTGAACACGCTGAGTTAGTTGATTAGGCCAATCCGCTGCGAAGTAGGAGATATGACAGGCTTGAATTTCATCGCGGGCTCAACTGCTTTGATGTCAAGCAGAAATCGACATCGGAAGTCAAAGCAAAAACCACAGGCCTGGGATACCGACATGCTCATTCAAAACAAGCGCGGGGGTGAAATGTACGAGATTGTATAATATCGGCGTCGACTCAAGAACTCATTCGAATCACCAAACATGTCCAGGTAAACCCTTTGCGAGGATTTAGGATTTACCTGGACTTGTGAAGAAGGCAAGTTCTGAGATGACCTACTTTTGATGAAAATTGTTGGTGATTTTTGATGAAAATCACTGCTGATTCTGACTTGAGCAGTGCCCATCTTAATATAGGCAGGATTTCAACTGGGGCGGGGATTTCCAAGAGTTCAGTTCACGTCTGAGTCCTAATGCCTACCCTGCTTCGTAGGTCCTGTGACGTTAGTCACACCGCCATGTATGCAATTTCTCCGCAAAAAGCTCATGATAAATTAGTAAATATTAATGTGGTGTGGAATAAAATAGTTTTTGCCCACTTTTCATCGCGGAAAAGCATAAATTTTGACGAAAAATGACGAAAACATCACTTTTCTAGTACCCCATGTGGTCGCCAACTTGAATTTACCCATGATCCTCTCCTCGGGGGGTTATGCAAATAGACTCAAAATGACCCCAATATCATAAACTATAAAGTCACGGAGTGTCAGCTCTCATTTTTTTGTCGTTCCGGAGATAGCGTAGAAAGTTTGGTAGGGCGGGGGGCATTTTGGCCTGGTAGCGTTAACGACAATTGGTTTGGTTATATTCCCTACAAAGCGCGTGAATGAAGAGGACTGCACGGGTTAAAGTGTGAATTCTAACTCCGTCTTTCAGAGGACAACTACCTGTCAGAATGATTATCTGAAGTGGTTTGACAATCCATCTTGTGATATAAGATCTACAAAACAACGGCGCGGGTCATAAGATGGAGGGATTAGTGTCATATCTGTACAGATAAACCCCTCCATAGTATGATATATCTGTACAGACGTCCTGTCGTTCCCAGTGACAATTGAAGACAGAAGCTGAGAACTTAAATATTAAATATTCTAATGAGATCGCCAAATTGTCACGAAACGGTATACGATATACTTGTTATGCAATGACACTGCGTGTACCAGTTTCTGCCTTCAGTATAATCCCTCTCCAGACTAACAGTGATGTACGGTATGCTTGTCATGCTCCCTCTCCAGACTAACAGTGATGTACGGTATGCTTGTCATGCTCCCTCTCCAGACTAACAGTGATGTACGGTATGCTTGTCATGCTCCCTCTCCAGACTAACAGTGATGTACGGTATGCTTGTCATGCTCCCTCTCCAGACTAACAGTGATGTACGGTATGCTTGTCATGCTCCCTCTCCAGACTAACAGTGATGTACGGTATGCTTGTCATGCTGCCTCTCCAGACTAACAGTGATGTACGGTATGCTTGTCATGCGATGACAGTGAGCGTACCAGTTCCTGTCTTCAGTCTAATAATTAGTGCCGCCTCTGCTCGGGCACAATATCAGTCCCGGAACAATCTAGGTATTTTCACCCAACCTGTGACGGCTTGCGCTTTCTACTATTTACTCTAAATTAGAAACTACTCGACAGTCCTGGGATTAGGCACAGTGCAAAATATTCGGGCCAGATTTGCAGTCGAACGTTGTAAGCCTATATCTGATACGGAAACACCACGCCATTGCAGAGGCAGCAAGTCTGTTCAAGTCCGATCAGGTTTGCAGCTAAACTTCGTAATTTCGCTGTCCGTAATTCGAATACAGAACATAAGTCTTTCTGTGGTTAGGCCAGTACAGGGTAATCAGCGCTGTCCAAGTCCGACTCTATGCTGCTTCAGTCGGGAAGCATGGCTTCAGCCGGTCGACATGAACTACTGGTACTTTCACCGTCATCTCCACGTATACGGTAAGTCACACCAGTCACATCTGAGGTGAATGGACCGAGCAACCGATCCCACAGCTTGTAATTATCGACCACCTCGTCGCGGTAGTGTGCAGATATTACTGGTTGTTTGGGAAAACCTTTGTGTGTTAATACGCGAATATTCTTTAATGGACGACGGCTGAATAACGAATGACAGACCAGACGCTTGTAATTCAGATTATGCAGGCGCTTCTGTCGCCGTCTACAATTCTGCATCGAAGGTCGTCGACCCAGGGTACTGGTTCCACCTGCTCGTTGGGAGGACCCCGCGGTCAGATGGATAGAGAGTTTCCCTCCCGAATATCATCATGTTTGGGAGTAGCTTGTTGTTTCGTGGACGGACACCCCTTGTACCATTAACGTCAGCGAGATTTGGACAGCACAATATACTGGAATACGGGTTTCGCTGGCATGTGGCATCTGGTCTGGCGTCCGATTGAACCGCTCTACCACTCCGTTGGATTAGAGGTGGTAGGCCGTCGTCCTGGTCTTGTACATCCAAGGATCAGTCACATGCCCTGGAATAGTCGACTCTGTGTCGACAGCCAATGCGTCCGCATCTTCGTTAGGGAGTGCAGCGGCCTCGAACCACTTGGTAGAGTAGTCACAGATGAAGATGATGCAGGCCTTTCCCTGCAGCATCGTTGGTAAAAATCCCGTAACGTCTATGGCAATCTGGTGATCTTTCTACTGTGCTTTCCCCTGGCCTTCTTACCAGGCATCTTGTGGCTGCACGTCTTACAACTCTGACACCGCTGTTGTCAGTCACGCTGCTAGGTCGTCCAGGCATATGCCTGCTGAACCTTATTCAGAATCTTGGATCATGGTAGGTTTCCTTTAGTATCTTATTATTGACAAACCGTAGCACTTCCCGCAACTTAGACCTCACCCTGCCTCTCACATCCTATTACCACAGTGCCAGAAGGTCTCCACCCATCGTCAGGCATTTTCGTACACTTCGCCATCCATAAGATGTCTTGCGGATCGTGTGTCTCCATTATCACGGAGCGATATCCTATGCTTTACCGTATATTGTTCGGTATTCACCCGGCGGAGTAAAGACTCGAGAAATCTGATAAATTACAGGCTTTTCATACCACTTCTGAAACATATATTGTCTGGGCTTACAAAATATACAGATATGAATAACTTCCGTATCATCGGTAGAGTTTAGCTGATTGGCTGACGACATCACGTGATGTTTATTCCGGGAGATTCCCCCGTATAGCTGCCGAAAGTAGGCTGAAAATGGATATGCACACTCTCACGGTCTGTAATGATCGTCAGGGTGTCGCTTTCCACAAATTGTTGCTGACGAAGCTATATTGGCAAATCTGGTCATGTCGTTGTCTGGTCTCGGATTTTTACTCACTCAATCTCCAGACGCACATAAGAGTCCGCGGCATGGGTTGCCGCAAATTCCTCGAGAGAGCATCAAGCCCACAGCTCTGTTCCGAAAGATCAGTCACATTGCTGACAGGGGCGTCTACTCAGTGCGTTTGAATTGAAATGATTTGCGTCCGACCTGTGTACAGTCAGTAGCAAACTGGTAGGTTGAAAAGGCATAAATCCATCGATTAGGCGGTCCTTTTGTTTGCTTGAACCTCATAAGCCATCTATCTCAGGGATTTATGATCTGTTCGTCTCAAGAATTTTCGCCTGCACAAATAGTGCCGGAAGGGCTTCACAAGTGAACTAGAGCGAGCAGCTCATTTTTGATCACGCAGTATGCCTTTTCTGCCTGGAAAGGAATCTGCTGCCGTAGGCCACCACTTCCTCTTTTTCCAAGTACGATTATATCGCTCAGGTATGAGGCAATTTCTCATGGGGTAGGCCGGACAGCATTGCCTAAGGTACGAAGGTACCGGCGCATTGTAGAGCCCGGACAGCATATCACGTAACTGGAACAGTCCATTCGTGGTGCGGTAGAAAACGCCGACCCGCAATGGTCCTCTGGCGTCATTTCAACCTGCAAATAGCAAAACATCAAGTCAAGAGTTGACCACCACTGCGCTCCGTGCTCCTTCGGGAGGGGAAAAGCATCATTTTATGTGACGTTGTTTATGGCTCTATAACGGACACAGATATAGATTCATCGTCCTTCTTCTTTACTAACACAACAAGTTCCGAAGACTCAACCACACCACGTCGCAGCAAGTCGTCCACTTGTCGGTCAATCCCTTCTCTGGCATGAAGAGATGGGCATCGTGGTTGAATACGACTGATAGGCGCACATCCCATCCTTATTTGGTGCTGCACCAAAGTTGATCGTGAACAGGCCACCATGTCGCTTGACCAGCCCCTCGACTTCTCTCATCTATGACGGGTTGAGACTGTTCTCCATCGGAGGATTCAGATGTTCTGTGCAAGTCGACAGCGTCGTCATCATTTCCCTGGGCTCTACGGCGTGGTCACCAGGGAGTACCAGCTCAGACCATGGTGAACTCGTTCGATGGGTTGAGCATCCAGATTGATACGCCCTCTTCTAGTGTAACATGAGACAGCGTCCTTACTAGAACTAGGCCAGTCTTCTCTATGGCTCTCTCTATGCTGTCAGGGGCATTCTTGTAGAGATACACACGGTCACGGCCAAAGACACGCGATGGCAGCCAACACGCCCCGACCTCGCACTGAATATATTTGCCGTCCTGCTTGAGTCGGTGGCGCCCGGCGTCTATCACAGAGCCGTGTTGGGCGAGGAAATCATATCCCCGTATAGCGTCGACCGACAACTCTCCCACTTCTATGGACTGGTTCCAAGTTGTTCCCGGAATGGATACTTGAAGGTTGCCTCCCGGCGTCAGCGCCCCAGGTACAAGGAATCTCTAAAAGCTGGCTTGACGGCCTTGATTAGGTGCTCCCAGATCCGATGGATCATCAGGATCAGTGTCGACAGAGCACACCATAATCGTTGTTCATATGCGAGAGCGGATAGTTCTATTCCGGCATCCTCCATGGCAGTAGTGGTCGAAGGTTCTTATGCCATTCATTAACATTCCGTTTTTCGGGTTGGGTCTTCGATGTCCACTATGGCTGGCGTCCGTATCACTTAATGACGTTGAAGTGAGTCGTTGAGATGTAGGGCTCAAGCTTGTCTATTGTCGTTGGAGCGAGGTCACGGCTGTGACGGCTCACCATCTTTCTTTTCCTAGTGGAGATGAGGGCTGCTGCATTTTATTGCCTATCGCTGCACCGGTATTGTCCAGTAATATAATACAGTCTGGTATTGTTCCGGCACTGTCCGAATGTACTATATGCACCAGGCGATCCTGTAGTGTCTCTAAACTGTATAGCCATAATACTATAGGGAACCTTATTTCTACTTAGGGACCTGACTTTATTTCATTAGAAGCCGTACAGAGCAAGGAAGTCCAATTCCGATCTGGTTTGCAAATAAAACTCGTATATGTACTCGTATATCCACTGTAGAAATACTAAATCTTTCTGTGGTTAGACCAGAGCATGGGTATCAATGGTATCTGAGCCGGCCCTAAAACTACGATGAAAATACTCATCTTTCCTGTGGTCTGACGTAGAGTAATGAAGCTCGTGCAGGTTTGCAGTCGGACGTTGTATATCTATGGCAGTGAGACCTCGGTGGGGTATCTCCAGTCACGTCTCCAGCGGTTGGTACATACGTGTTGTAATTTTTACCTGTATATGGCGAGATTCTGCTGGTGGACGTTTCGTCCCCGAGGCCCGCCCCCTGTACAGACCATTTGGTCTTTGATATATGTTGGCATTTGGGGAAGTTGATGCTGGGTCGACATCGGGCCTTACAGACTAGTCTTTTGTGTTAAATGCCGTCATTTTCATCTGACGACGATACAGCTCATCAATCCCCAGTGTACGAGTTGTCACAGCGAAACAGCTCACCAATTATCAATATACGAGTCGTCAGAGCATTTCCATCATAGCTCTCTAGATTTGTATCTAATACCGCTTATGCCGGTGCTAGGGGCCGTGTGGTCATATCATCCAAGTTGCCACATGAACAGGTACAATAAAAGCGTACCTGAGATACAACACATATCACGAATCGTTAGATTCTTGGTATGTGCTTTGGAATAGGTTAACCGGAAGACTATACTGTGAAGTCATGCGACTCTGTCAGTATGTCGGCACCTCTTCCCACTTCCCTTTTTTGTGTTAATAGAAAGTTATCATATAAATGGGTTCCCTGCACAAGGTAGACAATCTGTTCCAAATGAAAAATCTCCATCCAAATGTCCCAATTTGACAAGAGCGCGATCCTTTTCTAACAACAGCAGCAAATTTAATAACCTGGGTCTGATGTCATCAAACATGACTGTCTTCGGAGATCGGAAGTCGATTTCGTTTTGCAGGGTTACTCGGTCAGGCTAACCTGTACATTCTGTTCGAAAGATGGTTTTAAAGGTTGGAACAATACTACAACAGACCTTCGCTGTAAGATGGTTTTAAAGGTTGGAACAATACTACAACAACCCTCTGGTAAATTTACATGACGACATAACAGTTTAGTCATTCAGTTCTTCCTGATGAAATGGTACTCCGGGTGTTTTGTCGTGGTTTATCAAATTGGTTCCCTCGATGACCGACATAGTAGTCTCGAAAACACCCACAAGTCGTTTATTACAGACCAACAGATAAGTTTTAACCCTATCTGGCCTGGGCTTTTTGGGACCTGGTGGGGGGGGGGGAGGCGAAATGGCCCCCTAATTACTTTTCTTACCCTGAGCTAGGGGGCTGAAACTTACCACACTTTTCCCTTGGGTCAAGCCCTACCAGAAAATGTAAAAAATCCAAGATGGCCGCTTTGACATCACAGTGACGTCATTTTCAAAAACGGCATTTTTGGTATATTTTTCGGTCACATTTTCCGAATTTTTCATTTATGCAATTTTCCCTTAAAAACTGCATGACAATTTAGCTAATATTAATGTGATGTGAAATAAATTCATCGCGGAAAATCAGAAATTTTGAAGAAAAATGACGAAAACATCACTTTTCTGGTACCCCACGTGGCCGCCATCTTGAATTTACCCATGAACCCTTGCTCGGGGGGTTAAGCAACTCAATATGATAAATTATAAAGTCACGGAGTGTCAGCTCTCAATTTTTTGTCGTTCCGGAGATGGGGGGGGGGGGGGCCTGATAGGGTTAAAGGACGTGATTTTTGCCAGAAACTTTGCTAGGAACAATATTCAAAAGACATACATGTAGATTTGGAAAGGTCAGGAAATTAAAAGTACATGTACAACGTCTGATCTAGAATGTAGAAGGTATTCTACGGCCCCTCCCCGCGCGACCCCCCCTCCCCCGCCCCCCTCCATCCCTTTCTCACACGATAACCTTTCAGCTTTAAACACAAGCCAAAAATATAAAAACAGTGGATCTGATGGTATCACGTCAGTACAGCTGGATGGAGTTTTATATCCCAGATCTGATGGTATCACGTCAGTACAGCTGGATGGAGTTTTATATCCCAGATCTGATGGTATCACGTCAGTACAGCTGGATGGAGTTTTATATCCCAGATCTGATGGTATCACGTCAGTACAGCTGGATGGAGTTTTATATCCCAGATCTGATGGTTTCACGTCAGTACAGCTGGATGGAGTTTTATATCCCAGATCTGATGGTTTCACGTTAGTTCATCTGTTTTTTGGTAGCTAGTATAATTTATGAATTTAATAATCACGAATGTTCAACACTGAAGACAGACACTAATAACTTGCATTGTAAAGGGAGACACACCTAGACAATTCTAGTCATTGTGTCGTCATTGGGAAATAGTGAAATTATCATTACATACATCAGTAGCGTTCAATCCCTCCCCCCGCCCCCACTCCAAATCGCTCATGCATGTCTGCATGATCTCATTCACCAAATGCTATATACACGATCTTCTCGCTGTGGATAATCGCTATATAAATAACACAGTGAAGGATATATATCCACCTTCGCTGGATTTGAACAAAACTACAGATAACCCTACAGGCACATCACAAATAGAGCTAAATCTCCATAAAAATGAAGCGGGCCTTCTTTCTCGTCGACTTTATGCCAAAGAGATGATTACAATTTTAACATCGTAAACTATCCCTTTCTGGACAGTAATATTCCAGTGGGACCTGCATATGGCGTATACATATCTCGCCTAGTAGCATTTGCTAGATCCTGTGTTAAATGTGACGATTTAATCAACGTCACAAAACATTGTTGCAGAAACTTATAAAACAGGGCTATACTACGGTGGCCCGTTAGGGCCATTGTCGTTTTCTTTTGATTTCCTACGTTTTTCTTCTATTTCCGAAGAAACCAACTTAATTTTCTAGATTTTCTTTGTATTTTCCAAGAAATCAACTGAATTTTCAGCGAATTCATAGCAATATTCTGCGAATTTTTCGTGTTCAACGACGTAAAAACAGAGACAAAGTCGAAGAAAAACACCAAATATAATTTCCTCCGCGGATATAATATTTCCTCCGCGGATATAATATTTCCATTTCCTCCGCGGATATAATCATTTCCTCCGCGGATATAATATTTCCTCCGCGGATATAATATTTCCTCCGCGGATATAATCATTTCCTCCGCGGATATAATCATTTCCTCCGCGGATATAATTAATTTCCTCCGCGGAGGAAATCCACGTGACTTGAGTACTAGAAAGACGGCAAATTCATTAGCATTTTTGAGGCTGAGGAGTGAGGCTGATGTGCAGGTGACGTCACGATGGCGTCACTATGACGTCACATCCGGTGACATCCGGATCAAAGGTCACATCCGGTCACGTGACAACCGGGTCACTTCCTGTGACGTCACGATGGCGTCATTATGGCGTCACATCCGGTGACATCCGGGTCAAAGGTCACATCCGGTCACGTGGCATCCGGTAACATCCGGGTCACTTCCTGTGACGTCGCTTCCGGTCACCTGACGGCCCAGCAAGAGTTATCTGCCCCTACCTAAGACCCCAGTGACTTCCAATGTTAATCTCATGGGAAAGGGGGCTTGAAGATGTCTTTGAACGCCACTATGAGATTCGCCCCCGTTTTCGTCCGGATGGGTACCACCCACGCATACTTCGATAGGATATCGATGCACGTCAAGATATACCGATTCCCATCGTTGTGTTTGGCAAAGGCGCTCATATCGACCAAATCCGCTTGCCACTGGGCATCTATTACTCCCACGATGACCCGGTTCCGTAGAAAATGGCGACGGACAGATCGATGCAACTATTTTGGGAGTAGCTAATTACGAATCCGGGATGAAATTTTACATAAAGCGCGTTAAATTAGGATCTGTCTATTGACGCCTGGGCTAAATTGATTTTTAATGAATTTAATTATTTAATAATTAAGGTAAAATTTATTTTCAAAATCTGACCTCGGATTCGTGATCTGCGTTATCCATATGACTTTAGGACGAAGTTTAGAGTAATTCGGAACAGTGGAATTGGGTGCTGCCCATTGAAACCTGGGTTAAATTGATTTCTAATAAAATTAATTATTTAATAATTAAGATAAAATAGATTTTACAATCTGACCTCGGATTCGTCATCTACGTCCTCGACAATACTTTAGGACGAAGTTTAGTGTAATTCGGAACAGTGGAATTGGGTCTGTCCATTGAAGCCTGGGTTACATTGATTTTTTACATGCAAATTCTACATGTAACGCCGACCCCTAGCATGTTGTGACCGCGAGTTTGCGACACCCATTGCACACACAAATATGGGTCGCACCTCTATGGATAGCTGAGACATTGAAGTTGTGCACAGAGGTATGGGTTTATGTTTTCCAACTCAAATCTCGCAAGCCAGGGTCAAAATGTAAATGTCATATCGGTGCACAAAGGGGAACCGATAATAGAATTAACAGCCTGATTGTTGCGGAGTGTCCTTGGTCACCCTTATTTTGTATCCAAGCGTGCGATACACCAAATGAAAGCCCATCGCTTAGTCTTTTATTTAATATTTTTTTGATGTTCAACAATGTTGACCAGCAGAAGGCTGTCCATTTTTCTACATGGGGTATATTTAGCAATACAGTGACAAATTCTACATGTAACGCCGACCCCTGGCATGTTGTGACCGCAAGTTTGCGACACCCATTGCACACACAAATATGGGTCGCACCTCTATGGATAGCTGAGGAAATGTAGTTGTGCATAGAGGTACGGGTTTATGTTTTCCAATTAAAATCTCGCAAGCCAAGGTCAAAAGTTAATTTTTGAACTCATTTTGGTACTTTTTCGGTCGAAATTTTTTGGGTCACCGATTCCTTTCAAATTTGGTGAATTTTTTGGTCATACTGAAATACTGAAAATTTGCCATCTATACCTTGGGGCTGAAATGGTCTGAAAAATTCGACCTTCACCGATTGACCTCAAACGTCGCACTAAAGTATACTGGAGGTCGTAGGTCACGAATATGAGGTCAGATTTGACCTTGACCTTGAGCTTCATATTAAAATCTCGATTCGAAACTTTGGGTATGACTTTGACCTTGGCGCAAGGTAACAAGATATTGTCGGACGACCTTGAGCTTTTCATATTTGACGACCCCGTGACCTCTGAGTTGACTAATGACCTTGACCTTGACCTCTGACCTCAAGGTAAAATTTGCGATAATGCATTCCGATTGTACTATCGCATTTTTAAACCCAAGGTTAAAGGTCAAGTTCGATGTCATGGGTCAACTCAGAGGTCACGGGGTCGTTACATATGAAAAGGTCATGGTCGTCCGACAATATCTTGTGACCTTGCGCTAAGGTTAAAGTCATACCCAAATTTTCGAATCGCCATTTTAATATGAAGCTCAAGGTCAAGGTCAAATCTGACCTCATATTCGTGACCTACGACCTCCAGTATAGTTTAGTGCGAAGTTTGAGGTCAATCGGTGAAGGTCGAATTTTTCAGGCCATTTCAGCCCCAAGGTATAGATGGCAAATTTTCAGTATTTCAGTATGACCCAAAAAATTTCGACCGAAAAAGTACCAAAATGAGTTCAAAAATTAACTTTTGACCTTGGCTTGCGAGATTTTAATTGGAAAACATAAACCCGTACCTCTATGCACAACTACATTTCCTCAGCTATCCATAGAGGTGCGACCCATATTTGTGTGTGCAATGGGTGTCGCAAACTCGCGGTCACAACATGCTAGGGGTCGGCGTTACATGTAGAATTTGTCACTGTATTGCTAAATATACCCCATGTAGAAAAATGGACAGCCTTCTGCTGGTCAACATTGTTGAACATCAAAAAAAATATTAAATAAAAGACTAAGCGATGGGCTTTCATTTGGTGTATCGCACGCTTGGATACAAAATAAGGGTGACCAAGGACACTCCGCAACAATCAGGCTGTTAATTCTATTATCGGTTCCCCTTTGTGCACCGATATGACATTTACATTTTGACCCTGGCTTGCGAGATTTGAGTTGGAAAACATAGACCCATACCTCTGTGCACAACTTCAATGTCTCAGCTATCCATAGAGGTGCGATCCATATTTGTGTGTGCAATGGGTGTGGCAAACTCGCGGTCACAACATGCTAGGGGTCGGCGTTACATGTAGAATTTGCATGTAAAAAATCAATGTAACCCAGGCTTTAATGGACAGACCCAATTCCACTGTTCCGAATTACACTAAACTTCGTCCTAAAGTATTGTCGAGGACGTAGATGACGAATCCGAGGTCAGATTGTAAAATCTATTTTATCTTAATTATTAAATAATTAATTTTATTAGAAATCAATTTAACCCAGCAGCACCCAATGGGCAGCACCCAATTCCACTGTTCCGAATTACTCTAAACTTCGTCATAAAGTAATATGGATAACGCAGATCACGAATCCGAGGTCAGATTTTGAAAATAAATTTTACCTTAATTATTAAATAATTAATTTCATTAAAAATCAATTTAACCCAGGCGTCAATAGACAGATCCTAATTTAACGCGCTTTATGTAAAATTTCATCCCAGATTCGTCATTAGCTACTCCCAAAATAGTTACATCGATCTGTCCGTCGCCATTTTCTACGGAACCGGGTCATCGTGGGAGGAATAGATGCCCAGTGGCAAGCGGATTTGGTCGATATGAGCGCCTTTGCCAAACACAACGATGGGAATCGGTATATCTTGACGTGCATCGATATCCTATCGAAGTATACGTGGGTGGTACCCATCCGGACGAAAACGGGGGCGAATCTCATAGTGGCGTTCAAAGACATCTTCAAGCCCCCTTTCCCATACCTGCATGAGATTAACATTGGAAGTCACTGGGGTCTTAGGTAGGGGCAGATAACTCTTGCTGGGCCGCCAGGTGACCGGAAGCGACGTCACAGGAAGTGACCCGGATGTTACCGGATGTGACGTCATAATGACGCCATCGTGACGTCACAGGAAGTGACCCGGTTGTCACGTGACCGGATGTGACCTTTGATCCGGATGTCATCGGATGTGACGTCATAGTGATGCCATCGTGACGTCACCTGCACATCAGCCTCACTCCTCAGCCTCAAAAATGCTAATGAATTTGCCGTCTTTCTAGTACTCAAGTCACGTGGATTTCCTCCGCGGAGGAAATTAATTATATCCGCGGAGGAAATATTATATCCGCGGAGGAAATATTATATCCGCGGAGGAAATGATTATATCCGCGGAGGAAATATTATATCCGCGGAGGAAATATTATATCCGCGGAGGAAATGATTATATCCGCGGAGGAAATATTATATCCGCGGAGGAAATATTATATCCGCGGAGGAAATGATTATATCCGCGGAGGAAATATTATATCCGCGGAGGAAATATTATATCCGCGGAGGAAATGATTATATCCGCGGAGGAAATATTATATCCGCGGAGGAAATATTATATCCGCGGAGGAAATATTATATCCGCGGAGGAAATATTATATCCGCGGAGGAAATGATTATATCCGCGGAGGAAATATTATATCCGCGGAGGAAATATTATATCCGCGGAGGAAATGATTATATCCGCGGAGGAAATATTATATCCGCGGAGGAAATATTATATCCGCGGAGGAAATGATTATATCCGGGGAGGAAATATTATATCCGCGGAGGAAATATTATATCCGCGGAGGAAATGATTATATCCGCGGAGGAAATATTATATCCGCGGAGGAAATATTATATCCGCGGAGGAAATGATTATATCCGCGGAGGAAATATTATATCCGCGGAGGAAATATTATATCCGCGGAGGAAATGATTATATCCGCGGAGGAAATATTATATCCGCGGAGGAAATGATTATATCCGCGGAGGAAATATTATATCCGCGGAGGAAATATTATATCCGCGGAGGAAATGATTATATCCGCGGAGGAAATATTATATCCGCGGAGGAAATGATTATATCCGCGGAGGAAATATTATATCCGCGGAGGAAATATTATATCCGCGGAGGAAATGATTATATCCGCGGAGGAAATATTATATCCGCGGAGGAAATGATTATATCCGCGGAGGAAATATTATATCCGCGGAGGAAATATTATATCCGCGGAGGAAATGATTATATCCGCGGAGGAAATATTATATCCGCGGAGGAAATATTATATCCGCGGAGGAAATGATTATATCCGCGGAGGAAATATTATATCCGCGGAGGAAATATTATATCCGCGGAGGAAATGATTATATCCGCGGAGGAAATATTATATCCGCGGAGGAAATGATTATATCCGCGGAGGAAATATTATATCCGCGGAGGAAATATTATATCCGCGGAGGAAATGATTATATCCGCGGAGGAAATATTATATCCGCGGAGGAAATATTATATCCGCGGAGGAAATGATTATATCCGCGGAGGAAATATTATATCCGCGGAGGAAATGATTATATCCGCGGAGGAAATATTATATCCGCGGAGGAAATATTATATCCGCGGAGGAAATATTATATCCGCGGAGGAAATATTATATCCGCGGAGGAAATGATTATATCCGCGGAGGAAATTATATCCGTGGAGGAAATGATTATATACGCGGAGGAAATATTATATCCGCGGAGGAAATATTATATCCGCGGAGGAAATGATTATATCCGCGGAGGAAATATTATATCCGCGGAGGAAATATTATATCCGCGGAGGAAATTATATTTGGTGTTTTTCAAGAATTTCATAGGTTTTTCTTCGACTTTGTCTCTGTTTTTACGTCGTTGAACACGGAAAATTCGCAGAATATTGCTATGAATTCGCTGAAAATTCAGTTGATTTCTTGGAAAATACAAAGAAAATCTAGAAAATTAAGTTGGTTTCTTCGGAAATAGAAGAAAAACATAGGAAATCAAAAGAAAACGACAATGGCCCTAACGGGCTACCGTGCTATACCACCAAGCGCCTCCACTCAAAGTTTCTCAAATTTGGCGATACATATCACATGGTGATAGCAAAATACGAGCGTAACGTGCAAGATCTATGGCGTTACGTTTCGTAACTTGTGTCTAATTCCGCTTAACCCGGGGCTAGAGGCCGTGTGAACCCATGTACTTCAAGATCCTCATTGTGCTCATATGAACAGTCACAATCAAAGCGTGACTGAGCTGCATCATTCTCTGGATGATGATTTTGCAGCGAATACTATGCATTAACAATACTGATAAGCAATACGGATTTGATATTTTTGGAACATCATGATGTCTTGCCGGCATCAGTGTTGACCGCTTCTCTCTTGCAGGAAACTAGCCTATGTTTATGTATACTATGATTTTCTTTTTGAATTTGGTACTAATACGGTTATATGGATATGGAATAGGTCTTTGGATTATGAACGCGGATATTCTTTAATGGACGACGGCTGAATTATGAATGACGGACTAGACACTTGAATTAGCATGAATAAGGTCTGTCGATTTTGGACGCGGAAATTCTTTGATGGACGACGGCTGAATATTGACCTATACGGACTACACGCTTGTATTTGATTGTGGATGGCGTGTCAAACGTTACGGTCGGATAGAGGAATACAGGTGACTTGTATCGGTTGAGTCTGTCTGCTGAACAAGTTTGACATCTTCATAGAATACATGATAATAAGGACTAGCTTATAAATGGGGTTATTAGTTAATCTGACAGCTAACTCATCTATGTCCGCACAGTTCACGTTAATCATCCTCCATACCTTTGTAGGTAGTTTCTCTTCGATGTCATTTTACGCAAACTGGTGTGTATAGATTTGAAGTACCCAAATGGTTTCTACAATCATAGTAAGATATACGGTACAAATGTAAATGATCGGAGATAGGCCCTGTACTCGTTCTGTACACTCAGGAAGACAGCTGGTCACTGAATGAAATAAATGTATGCCGAGCAAAGAATGGAGTAGTTGTAAAAGGTCGCGGGAATACCTGACAATCCGTGGAAGTGGTGCCACTTAAAACTCTCAACAAAAACACCTGGATCTAACGGAAGGAACAACAAATGTAACGTGATCCCCTATTCTAATGCTGGAGACTGAAGAATCCGGGAATATGGTCTCATATACATGCTATATCTCGGTCACATATATTAATACTCACTATAGACTGAGCGTGTGATTAGGGGCTAAAACCTGAGTCAGGGGCGCTAATAATCATATAAGTAGGGTCACGGGATTATGAACTCGAACATTCTGTAACAGACTACGGCTTACGGTTGATCGGACATCATAGTCCGTGAGCTACTAGGGCTCACCTTGCATCCCCCCCACTACAGACCGAAACTATGTTTTTTATGTGCTTTAGGACATGTCAAATAAGAAACAATTTGTTAACAGTCGATAAACTGGGACTCACTACCATTTTAATCACTTTGAAATTACTCCTGTGTTAATAAGTACAATTTTTGTGACAATAGGGGGTAGGGTTACAAGAATAGTCTTATCTTCCATAATTATTATCCAATCTTTATAATGTTGGCCACATATTATTCAGCATTGATTGCTGCATGGAATATTTACAAGATAATATCACTATTTGTTGGGTATGACGTCACACAGGGACCATACATACAAAAGTAGGAGTAGTAGCGAAGGCGGGCAGTAGTAGTATAAGTGGATTACAGACCATATTTTGACGAGTGCGCAGGTGTTTCTGCGCAGATTTGCGGCGGAAGTGCGGCGGGTCGGGGGATTCCCCAGTGGGGGTTTCCCCATGACGATCACGTGATCAAGGCATGTCTAGACTTGTTCTGGGTTGTACAGTTCTGCCATACGGAGGATGGATGTATTCCTCCGCGGTGATGCGGTTTGGCTGTGATGCGGTCGCGGAAGAAAGCTTCCGCGGAGGAAAAGTAGTCCCTAGACTACAAAAACGCTGTATGGTCCGATTGGGCTGAGTGAGGCTCTTTTCAGTCATGTCATGGGTGTTTTCACAGAATAAATGCCATACGGAGGATGGATACTAGTATTTCGCTGACGTCCTAGTAATAAACATAATCTATAGGTGTTGTACCATGTTAATAGGATCAGTCTAGCATCTGTACCACCCTAGGGTCGAGCGTTTATTGTCCCGTGTATCTCCGCAAGAAAACAACAAACAAAATGGCGGCTCCAGGATGGTGTGGGGATGCCCTTTCCATATCACGGCGTCGACAGTAGCGCCATCTGCACACATTGACGCAAGGGAGACAACTCGTGTGGCCTAAGGATATGGAAATAGCCGTGTTGGAGCTAGGGGAGCCACAAATGGTCCAATGGGATCGAGTGAGGTATCAAAGTAAAGCCTAGGTGAAGGGGCATCTGATGGGGTGGGTGTGGGGTTGAAATATCGCCATTCTGCGCATGCGCGGTGGCCGAAGGGTATGGAAATAGCCGTTTTGGAGCTAGCGAAGCCAATAATGGTCCAATGGGATCGAGTGAGGTATCAAAGTGAAGCTTATGTGAAGGGGCATCTGACTGGACTAGCGGCTTGGGCGTTGTCACCATTCTGCGCATGCGCGGTGGCCCAAGGGTATGGAAATAGCCGTGTTGGGAGCTAGCGAAGCCAATAATGGTGCAATGAGGTCGTATGAGGTATCAAAGTGAAGCCTAGGTAAAGGGGCATCTGACTGGACTAGTGGGTGTGAACTAGCGTCATTCTGCGCATGCGCATAGACGTTTTGGGGATGTAGGGGAGTTACTCATGATCCAATGGGGTCGAGTGAGGTATCAAAGTGAAGCTTAGATGAAGGGGGATCTAATGGGTTGGGTGTGCGGTAGCCATTCTGCGCATGCGCAGATGCAATGCGGAGCTCTCGTCCAGTCAGAAGCGAGTATTTCAAATCCGCCACGGAGCTCTCGTCCAATCAGAAGCGGGTATTTTGACCCGGTGCATTATGGGACATATCCAAGATGGCGGCACGTATGTTCAAGATGGCGGCACATCCGGTGTCGAAAACTGGCCATTTTTGTCGGGATGGGGTCACCTAGTGTCGAAAACTGGACCCTGTATGGGTCCCGCTAGACGTGTTGGAGCTAGGGGAGCCACGAATGGTCCAATGGGGTCGAGTGAGGTATCAAAGTGAAGGGGCATCTGACTGGACTAGTGGGTTTGAACTAGCGGCATTCTGCGCATGCGCAGTCTGGCCGTAGTATAGAAATAGACGTGTTGGAGCTAAGGGGAGTTACTACTGGGTCGATGGGATCGAGTATCCATGTGAAGCCTAGGTGAGGGAGTTACACTAGGGTGTCGTTTCCATTCTGCTGCGCAGGTCACGTGGTGGGGTTGTGACGTCACTTCCGGGTTTTTCACTAAAAAACTACCTCCAAACATAGAAGAGTTCCCATGTTTTTCCCCTTAGACGTCCGTATGTTCAACCGCCGGCACTTTTCCACTGGCCTGGCCCCAGCGCGAGCGGCGCGCGCGTCATCACGCGTCATCCCCGGAAGTGCGCGTCATCCCCGGCAGTGCGCACGCGCGGATCAAAAGGTCAAAGGTCACCTCCAAGGTCAGACGGTCCAATATGAATAACGACAAGTTCAGCAATGTTCATACAGTTTATTATCCCCAATGTTACATCATACCCAGGCTGGGGGAGTCACCCTGGGTATGTTTAGTATGTTCGCATTCGAAATATCAAACACCGTGTTTTATTATTCAACGCATCGTCACATCAGGCACAAGTGTTTACTGAGCTCAAGTCAACGATCAGCATGTAGACATAGAGAGTATGTACGGCATGTTGTGGTATTCATCAGTGCATGGGTGACGCATTCACCCGATGGGTTGATTGGTCGTCTTGGTCACGAAAAACGTAACATTGGTTACCCTCTTTACCACCCATTGTGTGTTGGGGCGTTGACGATGTGCCCATCTCAAGGCATCCAATTGTTCCACTTGGGCCAGCATCATCTCTAGCGACGCCCGGTGAATGATGGTAAACGGCAGGTCAAACACAAGGTTGTTGGCACTGGGGTAACAATACCGTAACTGGTCCGTCCTTTTGTGACGTAAGATGTACCCGAAAGCGACATTCAATTTGAAGGCCGTAGTTTGATCTTCGAAGATGGCTTCCACGTAGCTGCGTAGACGGGTGAGTTTGGTCAGTGGGAAATTGTAGATATCTTGAATAGGGCGATGACGGTGGAAACAGTACCGTGTCATAGACCAATGGCCCCGATCGTCGTCACTCACTGGATGGTTGTCCTGTAAGAGATCGTCAGGAACATTTATGGGCTCGACCAGAAAATGTTCGATGTTGTCAGGCGAATGACTCGAAACCGTAACGCTTGGGTCCGGCTGGATATCCAGGCTCTTCTGAACTGTGGGTATAGGCGGGCTCTCCGTCATCGCATCACCAGTGGCGTTCGTCTCCCCGGGCTTATCTTCACTGGGCCTGACCTTCCGCGGCTCCTCTATAGTAGAAGGTTGTCGCGCATACCGTGGTGATGGACTATGAATCAAACGTTGGTGCCGTCTTAACTGACTGGGTCGTTTGAAGAGTTGACCACATTCATTACATTGTTCCGTCGCACCCTCGTGGAGTGAGCGTTCATGGCGCAGTAAAATATCCTCCCGATTAAATGACCGTGCGCAGGTTATACAAGTATACCGTGCACCGTTGTGGATGGAGGCCTCGTGGCGTCGCAAATCTTCTGGGCGAATAAACTGCTTCTGGCAAGTAGTACAAGTGAACATCTTGGTGGTTGACAGACTGTCTGATGAAACGGCAAGGTCGCTTCCCTTTTATAGCACGCTAGCTGGTAATCCAAGTCGAGGATCGAGACTGTACTGGTGTACGGGTGTACGACTGAGCCGCATTGCGCAGACGCGAAGTACCCGGATGATAGACACGGACGTCACCGATCCGAAAAGACACGGACTTTACCGAAAATACACGCACTTTAACGAAAAGACACGGACGTACCCGAAAAGACACGAAGGTGAACGCCATTGTGGGAAACCCCCACAGACAGGTCAGTACATGCATTCCTATGATGTTCACGCATAATAGAAAGGATTGACCTGTAATCTGTGTTGTTGTTGTTGCTCCCTTTTTTGGACTAACCCATCAGAATAGTACGTATCACGGACTACACCCGTAGAGCTACATCTGGTCTATAAAACACGTCCCTCTGGATCCTACACCTTCATTTCTACGGTTGCAGAGCCATGGCGGAGATCCAGCCCCATGCGACTCGCATTTTACAGTATGCCACCGTGGTGAATTCATTCACGGGTTACCGAGCAGTGGTCCGGTCCATGCTTGCAGATGGCGACGACAACGAGGGACGACGCCAGATCCTGAACGAGTTCACAGAAGCGGTCCTCCACAGAGTGCACTCGATGGAGAGGCGTGCCATCACTCACCACTACTGGACTATGACAGCCATCCTTGATGCTCGGGCTATGGACCACGAGCGCTCACGCCGGAACCAGCACCGGCTGGTTGGCCTCATACTAGTCTGTGCCCTATTGACCCTGGCGCTGTGGTATTGACACTATAAATACCAGGGTCAGACAGAGTGTGTGTCATTCACCGTTCGACATTGGAGCAAGCATGTCATCCGTCCTACGAGCCATCCTGCCCCTTACACCCCAGGTGGGGTTACACGTCTATGAAGATAAAGTCACCCTGGTGGAAGACTGTGGAGCTATTTGCTGGGCGCCCGCTGAGACCGTATCGAATACGGTGACGCTACAGCGTGACGGCTGGACCAAATTTAAACGGGTGTTGAGCGGTGAGCTCGACGGACACCTCATCCACATAGACAATGCCATCTACGTATACCGTACCTCCCTCTTCCTACGCCTGGGCCGCTACCAAGACCCCACGCGAGGCTTCACCCTAGACCCCCATCTGTGGTCAGCCTTGGAGAAAGTAGTGCCTATTGTGGACCAGCTGTTTACACCGGACGAGCGATCAACAGACGAGTTGGCGTGGGCTCGTGCTATGGAGGACGCGCTGGCTGAACCCCATGAACAACTACATGAACCCGACGACGACGATGCCATTGATTACCCGGCTAGACTCAGTCAGCCCAGTGACATGACCACCTGATCCTTTTGATCTCACGGGGTTGTCCCTATAAATACGAGAGACAGTCAAATCTGGTACCATTCACGTACTGACCATGGCGGAGCATATGATACTGGCGTATCTCAGCTTGACCCCCGAGGTTTTCCTGCACGTGTATGCGGATAAGGTCGATATCATGGAGGAGGTGGGAGACATCTGTGATGCGGACCCTACACAACCGTGCCCGGCTCACATTCGTCTGTCCCGGGAGGGCTGGACCAAATTCAAACGGGTGTTGTCTGGTGAACTGGACGGCGATCTCATCCACTTGTGTCACGGTGTGTATATCCGACGCGGCCCTTTCTTTGCTCAATTGGCTCGGCTAGATGGGGGTACAGTGCATTTTACCCTTCACCCTGATCTATGGTCTGCATTGGAAGATGCCGTGGTAGATGTGGATGAAGTGTTTATCAAGCGGTCATCAGACGAGTTGGACTGGTCATTGACCATGGACACTGTGAAAGCCAATGAAGAAAATTAGAAAGAAAGTCCGGCCCAAGATATACCCGTTATAAATAAACCATACTCTCCGGGTCCATCATCATTGTGTCACCATGAAGCGCTGGGAGAAGGTGTTGGATAACTTATACTACAGTCCCGACAGTCCGGCGGCCTATAGTGCATTGTCGGCTCTCTATCGAGCGGCCAAACCCCAGGGGATACAACGTGCTCAAGTCCGAGATTGGTTAAGAAAACAAGACACCTATACCTTACATCGAGCTGTCCGTCGCCATTTTCTACGGAACCGGGTCATCGTGGGAGGAATAGATGCCCAGTGGCAAGCGGATTTGGTCGATATGAGCGCCTTTGCCAAACACAACGATGGGAATCGGTATATCTTGACGTGCATCGATATCCTATCCAAGTATGCGTGGGTGGTACCCATCCGGACGAAAACGGGGGCAAATCTCATAGCGGCGTTCAAAGACATCTTCAAGACCGGGCGCAAACCTTTGTATTTGCAAACCGACGAAGGCACGGAATTCCTCAACAGACCGTTCCAAGCCTTTCTGAAAGCCCAGAAGGTGTTTTTCTTCCATACGTACAACGAGACCAAGGCATCCGTGGTGGAAAGGTTCAACAGGACATTTAAAGGTCGCATGTATAAATATTTCACCTATAAGAATACAAGGCGGTACATCGATGTTCTCCCGAAACTGGTGAGGGGTTACAATCGAGCCTATCATCGAAGTATACAGAGAGCCCCCATTACCGTGACCCAACGCAATGAAGCCCAAGTCCGGCGTGTCTTGTACCCCAGGCCATCGCAGCGAACGACGAAGGAGATGTTCAAGGTCGGGGACCCTGTACGGATCAGTAAAGTCAAGGGCAAGTTCGAGAAAAGTTACTTGCCCAACTGGAGCGATGAGCACTTCCTGATTAAACGGCGCCTACCCCGACAGCGGCGAGTCTATGAACTGGAAGATCTTCAAGGGGAACCGTTGCTAGGCACGTTTTACCAGACGGAATTACAGCCTGTGGTAAAATCACAGCAAGACTACTACACAGTGGAGCAGATTTTGAAAACGGAACGTCGACGTGGCAAACTGTTTCATTTCGTGAAATGGCAAGGCTGGCCCAGTTCCTTCAATTCCTGGGTCGCTGCCAACCAGGTGAAACAACTATCAAGCCAGACACCACTGCCGTCCTCCTTCATTCCACGTCCAACCATGAACACGGTGCATCCGTCTCTGAACACAGCGTCTTCCAAAACGCGCAAAGTGCAAGTGGTCTTTGGTGTACTAGTGCTAACCCTGCTGAGTGTGTTGTACGGAGGTGTGTTTTACGACGTAGCCTATGTCAGCACGTTACTTAACCAACTGAGAACACCATCAGTGAAACCGGTCTACAGAGAGCACCAGTCGTATCCAGCCCAGTCACCACCACCACCTCCACACCTCGTGTACAAGCCACAACGAGTGTAAGCTCCACACTTACACCAAGAACACCCACTACGTCTGAAGACCCACCGGATTTCATCCCTCACAGTGAACCGACAACGACGACGACCCACGTTGTACCCATCACCACCATCATCATCCCTGAACGTGAACAGACAACGACAACCGACGTTGTGCCCACCACCACCACTCCAGTTCACTCGTACCAAATTTACAAGAGCGGGTTACCACGACAGCGGATACACCTCCAACCATGGACCCTCGGTGGCAGCATCCCTTCACCTGCGTCATCGCAGGACCGACGGGCTCCGGCAAAACGCACTTCGTCAGGAAGCTCCTCGAACACGCCGACAGCATGATCACTCCACCCATTGCCAGAGTCGTGTGGTGTTACGGAGAATGGCAGGAAGCGTATGCAGCAATGCCCCACATCACGTTCGTGGAAGGCCTACCTAACCTGGCCGATTTGGTAACCCGACACCTTGGTGGTTCTGGATGATCTCATGGCGGAGACGGATGCGCGGGTCACCCAACTCTTTACCAAAGGCAGCCACCATCGACGGCTCAGCATCATCTACATTGTGCAGAATCTGTTCAGTAAAAACAAAGAACATCGGAACATCAGCTTAAATGCCCACTACATGGTGGTCTTCAAAAACCCGAGAGATACCACTCAACTGCTGCACCTGGCGAGACAGATGTATCCCGGCCGCACACCGTTTGCATTGGAAGCCTTTAAAGATGCCACAACCCCTCAGCACGGGTATATGCTCTTCGACCTGAAGCAAACCACCCCGACCACCTTCGACTACGGACCGGCATCTTTCCCGGAGAGACTCACCACGTGTACATGCAAAAATAATGTAAACACACCTACAGTGGCTCCCCCAGCTGGGGTGTGTGTGTTTTGATGATGGGGATAATAAAAAAGAATGAATACCACACCAGGGTTGATTTTCGTCTCTGTTCTCTGAAGTAGATAAAAAGAGCAGAATTGTGGGTTCTAGCATTAGTTGTACAGGATGTCTGCGCGAGTACGGAAGCACGCTCCCACGCTCCGTGTATTGAAGACGGCCCCACCCGAGTTAGTCCGAACCATTGTACGCGGTGCGGACCCTGCTCTCGTGTGCTGTCTGTGCGAGATTGGACTCACTATCTTAAAAGGCAACGTACCACTGACTCCGGCTCAGAAGACCAAGTTGGCCAAGCATAAGACAGGTCTAAGAACCTTAGTCCAGAAGCGAGTGTCTCAAACACAAAAGAAAAAGGTGTTACAGAAAGGCGGCTTTCTCGGGGCCATCTTAGCACCGTTGGCCGCTTCCGTGTTGGTTCCAGTATTGGGTGGACTCTTCGGCCGACAATGAACCACACGAAAAAAATGGTCCTCGTCGAGCCTCGGCTCCTTCAAAACCTCCAATCGCCCTACCCTGTCCCTTCTACGGTGAAGACGATAAACACCCTCGATGGAGAGATGCAACAGATCTTACAGAGACCGGGGTTAAGCGATAGTGAGAAAGTACAACGGTACAATGAGACGCTTCAGCGGTACATGACGTTCATGGACCAATACAAAACCCTCTCTGCTCCACCACCACCACCACCACCATCACCACGTGACACACCGCCGACCTCAGCACCGTTCCAACAGCCGGGTGGGGTACCTTCCACAGCCCCACAGTGGGTCGAAGACGAAGTCCTGAAGAGTGTACCTGCCTCGTTCAAGAAACAAGCTGGCCTGGTATTACAACGGATGAAACAGAATCCTAACATGACTTGAATGATAAAGGCGAACTCCTGGTACAGAATCAGGTGGTCCC
>JAVTVY010007478.1:0-48033 GCA_036873755.1 Hanleya hanleyi | reverse complement strand
TCTTTTGATGGAATTGAATTAGTATGGATTGTTGGGGACACCAAATGCATAATTTCTAGCCCAAGGAGCACCTTTCGTCGCCCGGCCGTTGAATATGACAGGCCCACATTTCGTCGGCTATATATTTCACCTTTGAGCGACTAAGAATTCGCATAAATGGTTCTGTTGAGGCAGATATCAATATCTTGTTTACTTTTATCCTCTTGAAAGGTTTCTGTATACCATTCTTTGGAAATTCAGCATGTTTTCGAAGAATTCTGAAAATCTCCAAATTGTAGCTCCATATGCGCATGGAAATCAGCGTGATCTATTATCTTGAAGAGATAATAGGTAATAGGATACAGGTAATATTAAATAATCTCAGGCAACATTATCATTTTGGTATAGTTTAGATGTACAAAATATGTACTATTTGTCGCTAGTCATGTAAAACACTGCATGTAATATAATACCTCTTATATTAAATATATTAAATGAATTGGCTGAATTCTGTCATAACAACGATGTTATATGAAATAGGTTGTAATAGGTTGTGTTGTAATTTTTACCTGTATATGACGATTATTGCTGTTGAACGTTTCGTCCCCGAGGCCCGCCCGCTGTACAGAGCTTTTGGTCTTTGATTTTTGTTGGCATTGTGGGAAGTTGATGTTGGGTCGACATCGGGCCTTACAGACTAGTCTTTTGTGTTAAATGTCGTCATTTTCATGTAGCGACGATACAGCTCACCAATCCCCAGTGTACGAGTTGTCACAGCGACACAGGTCACCAATTACCAATATACGAGTTGTCAGAGCATTTCCATCATAGCTCTCTAGATTTGTATCTACACAGACAAACTTTCACCGTTCAGTACCGTTCAGTCCTGTACCAATTGGTACCGTTCAGTATCCTGTTGGTAACCTCCAGGTAACTTGTTGGCACTGCACGGAGAGTTCAGGATTGGTACCATGAAGTTCTGACTGAACAATACCGTGCGGTTAACAATCAGTCACCACTCGGTAGTATATGCCAGGTTCTTTCCAGTTGCCTTCCAGTAACTGATTGGTAACCAATTGGTAGCCACAACGATTGCAACTTTGCAGTACCATGCAGTTCTGACTTGAAGGCTACTGGTCAGTTACTGGTTGGTAACCAATAGATTATACCATAAATGAAATGTGTGGTAACTGATTGGTGACCGGCTGGTACTGTTCAGTTACTGATTGGTAACCAACTTGACAACTGAACAGTACCACAAGGGGACCTTTCCTACCAGTACCTACCAGTACCAGGAGGTACTGGCAGGTAAGCAGAAATTTGTGGGTAGCCGTTCAGTAGCTGAGCTGTAACCAATCAAGGTACTGAAGTGTTACTGCATTGTTACCAACAGGTACCAAGTGTGGAAAATTGGGATGGTAACATAGCGGTAACTCATTGGTAACTGATTGGTGACTGCATGGTAGCCAATCAGTAGAAAATTCATAGGATCCAATAGGTGACCAATCAGTACCCACTGATCAGTTGAAGACTGAAAGGTACCACAAGGGGACCTTTACTATCAGTACCAATCAGTTCTCCACCAACCAGGAGCCAACCAGTTGCTGAGTGGTACTGGTTGGTGACGGTTTGCCTGTGTGATACCGGTGCTAGGGGCCGTGTGGTACAATAAAGGCGTACCTGAGATACAACACATATCACGAATCGTTAGATTCTTGGTATGTGCTTTAGAATAGGTTAACCAGAAGACTATACTGTGAAGACTATGTGGTTCTGTCAGTATGTCGGCACCTCTTCCCACTTCCCTTATATGTGTTGTAACTTGGATTATGAACGCGGATATTCTCCAATGAACGACGGCTGAATATTGAATGACGGACTAGACGCTAATATTTTAAACCTTCAATTGCAAAATTATTTAGGCCAAGGAAACGAGAGACCTGTTAACTTATCTACAAGTTGCGTTCTTATATGTCAGAATAAAATCAGGTATTCAAGGATGTTACGTAAGTAAATGAAAGAGTTTTCTAATAATACTGGGAAAATGGTAATGAAGCTGGGCAAAGACTGAAAAGCGAATTGCTTCTCTTCCTGCAACGCCGCCACAGATACGACAGTGGTCCCAGTCCTGTGAGAATATAGTATCGCGTTCATATTTAATAGGGCTTAAACTTACAGTAATAAATTGTTGGGCTTGGATAATTGATAGTGAAAAGAGCCCATTTTCATATTTGAAGCTCATTAGGCTCATTTCCCACAGTAAGATGTTTTTAAATTCACCATGCGAAACTGAATTTACATACGGTAATTCCCCTACTAATTCGATCACCGGAAGTGCAGCAAAAATGGCATATATTTGGAAATATTCTTGATGGCACCAGCTATAAAGTGTCTCATTTTGTCATTTGATTGCTTTTCTTCAATTTCAATGAAGAATGGGAATGTTACTTTTCCTCTGTGTTTGAATAACAGAGTTGAAAAGTGAACTTCCTGTGATTGAATTATTAGGGGAATTACCGTAATTATTGCGAGACATGGGTCACCATACTTTTTTTAATGGTAGCAGTATACCAGATAAATGGGGCCTTTTCAGCCCTATTTAAGAGGCGGTAGGGGTGGGAAATTGGAGTGGAAGTGGCATTTGTAAGATTGAATTGGTATGAATTGTTGGGGACACCAACACCATAATCTTTTATCCCAGGATGCACAGTTCGTCGATTGATCGTTGAACATGACAGGCCCACCTTTCATCGGACAAATTTCACTATTGAGCGGCTAAACATTCGCGGAAATGGTTCTGTTGAGGCAGATATTAATATTTTGTTTACTTTTATTCTATTGTAAGGTGTCTGCATACTGCTAGAATAATTCCGAAAATTCCAAAACTATATATCCATATGCGCATGGACATGAACGTGATCTCCTCCTTTAAGACATACATCACGGCATACAATCGATATCTCTAGGGGTACTCGCTCGCTTTTGGAGGTATAGAAGGGTTATCTCAGAGCGAAAATGGATAGTGGGGCGGCATAACAAATCAGTTCTGTATTTTATGATAAAAGCACCAAATTCGGCGCACACGTAGTCTAATACATTATTCAAAGATTTGGATATTGAGGCACTGGAAATTTGATGCTAGGAAATATTCTCTTTGTGTGAAACTGCTAATACTCGGAAGAACTAGATGGTTTCAAATGGCGATAACGGTTACTGCAAGCTTCTAGGATAATTTCTTTGGTGACTGATACTAAGTAACTGCACCGGTCAAGGTAAATAATGGGTGTTTGAACCCTACCATGCGTGGCGGAGGGGGATTATGGCCACTCCCAACCCCATACACTTTATTCTCTATCTCCAGCACGACGACGAATTGGCGACGTATACTCCGTGGCGTCATAGCTTGTTATATATGGATCATTTTGAACCAAATCGCAAACCCGTCCGAGCAGAGGAGCATGAGTAAAGGAGATGGTATTGTAAGGCGGGGTTTTTGCCCACAGCCAGCCGACTCACAGGAATGTACATTTCTTCTCTCCATCTGTCAATCACAATGCAATGTACAACTTGTCGTTGGCGGCAACTGTCAATCAACGGACTGAATGTTACGGTGAACCATGATAGCTTCACATATGTTCGGTACCAAGACGTTATTATTTCACCACGTTGCAGTCGATTTTACATGCACATATTGAAGAATAAATACACCATTTAGGCGAATATATTGCCGTTGTAACAGGTAGCGACTGATCGTTAGATTTCAACTTTTGACTGGCCCGTAATGTCCAGACGGTATCGTGTCATCGGTAAACAATATTTATTTTAATTTTAATTGGTTCGGAGTGATAGCCTAAAATGTTATTTCAGATACACTGAAAGCATTTTTTTTTTACAAAAATGAGAAAGATTGAAATAACTTGTCGACGTCACACATGTTGCCCTCCTGGGATTCGAACTAGGTAAAAAAAATTTCGAGGTGCTTGTGATCCAACGGGCGTATCCACTACACCACGACATACGAACAACTGCAACAGGCTATTTTGTCACTTTAAATCTAATTACGAAAACTTCAAACGTTATGAATCATAACTTTTCATTTTGTAGTATGAAGGACCCCTTGGACCAAAAAGATCTTCCAGCAGTGGGAATATAATGTTACCACACAACACCAGGTTAAATGGCGTTCTGGTCCAAGGGGTTCTTCGCGTCTAAATGCGTGTCTGAAGGACTCGATTTAGACCCTTTTTTCACGAAATAGCACAAGTTGTGGATTTCAATTTCATGTGATAACTATAATCATAACGCAATCGCACTAAGACTTTCACATAGTGTGTACTTCTATTTTCTCTAGCCGTTACATTAAAACCTATGTATTTTGAGGACATTTTATTTTTTTCGATTTCAACCGCACCACGTACAGTCCAAAATCCCGCCTTATCGTACCATCACCTTTTAAGTGGCGACCATGTGGGGTATGAGAAACGTGACGTCTTTTCTTATCGAAATTTTCAATTTTAATTTGATAAAAAGTGCCGAGGGGCTATTATTTTTCACACATGATTTGCTACTTAATCGTGTACTTTGTGTTAGAAAATGGGGAAATAAAGTAGATCGGTTAATAAATCACTTTTTCGTCCATTACGTCAATCTACATGTACCTGTAGATGAGTGAAAATCCACCACATCAATGTGGGGCAAAACACATTCACAAAAACACTATTCTTGTGATATGGTTGGCGTCATCAAAGTTTTTAAGACCTTCACTTAACATGTAAATCTACAGAAAATACCAGCACTAAAACGTGATTTTGAAATTATCTAGTAAAGTACTCATCAGATGCTACGGTCAATTGCTGATAAGAGGTCACTCTTAAGAGATCGCGTTCTTTGCTTCAGAGTTGCTCTGGTTTATGGGATCTGTTGCATATTGTTCTTCCTGGTCAAGAGTTCCTTCTGTGCCTTGTCAATATATGTGCATGTGTTAGTTCGGTCAGCCAGTAGAATAACAAACATCTCGATGGTACGCATGCCAGTGTCTGGTATGTCACTTGGTTCAGAAGACAATTCCAGCAGTGCATCAGTTCTGGTTACCATCAAAGTTGCTTAGGCCGTCTTCGCACCATGCCAAGCGAAGCTAAACACAGTGCCACACCCAGTCAGATCTACATTTGAGGTGCCCGTGTCTTCTCTGGTCAGATGCTACCTGCTGGTTTGTGGGTTGCCAAGTACTGAAAAGTCTTCTCAGTTCAGAATCTTACATGTCCTCACAACATCAAAGTGCATCACGCCTGGACCTGGTGTTGGATTGTCTGAAATGCACAGCGGGAGCAATACACGGGAAAGAAGCATACAGACATGTAGCGGCCGCAGCAGCCACACCAGAACTCACTCACTCAAATGGTCCTGGGCACCAAATGGCATAATATCTAAAACTTCGTTATCATGCAGTATGACAAACCTAACACATGCAAAAACAATGACAAAGCACGGAAGAAACTCTTCGCGTGAAATAACAACGTGCAACAGATGTGCAATATGCAACAGCTATGGAACAGCATGTTAAATGGACATCCTGATAGAGCCACTGCTATCTTCACCGACCAACTGGGACTGGACCAAGATAGAAGAAGGACAATACGAGCCACGCCGGGTGACACTATCCAGAGCATCCAAGGCCTACTGTGACATAGTATACCTGTGCCGACCAGCTGGGAGTAGACCAATGAGGAGACGCCTCCCCCCAGGCCTGGCAGGTTTAATGAAAATGGTGCATAAATGTTTTATTCAAATGATTATTATTGAAAATCAATAAAGTAACTGATTATGTATCATCTACCAAGTTGTCCTGGGGGCTTGCAGGGCCCATTATACCCACTTGAGGTCCTCTAGCTCTTTTGGGTTTAGCAATTTTAGACAGACACAATATCCTATGGCGGCCATTTTGTAAGATGGTGGCCACGGCCGTCAGGGAGCAAATCTGTGATGCTTCATTATTCAGATCTATTCACAATGGATCGGTCTACCAGTGTGCCAAATTTGATGCTTTTATCACCGAGTGCACAATTGTTCTGGGTATTTTGGCTATGCCGCCCCACTAGGGCGGTTTCGCTCGCAATTCCGGCCTTTTTTGTGGCGTACATATCTTATTTTCCTTTGACTGTTCACGGATCAACCCAATAACCATAGAACACATCATGATGCCGATCCAAAGCGTGCGATTGTTAGTACCGGTGTTAGCTGCGCTGTTGTACATCGATTCTGATATCATGTATATCCGGTTAATTGTAATTTGCTATATGTTTTCCCTCTAGGTGTAGCAAAGATAGAATTTTGTCGAACTTTCACCCAAAACGCGCGTGTACAGGTTCTGAGGAGCAGTAACTTTGACACTTTATTTGCTTGAACGACGAAGCTATGGATTATACCCGTTCTAATGTCAACGGTTCTCCTTATTTTGCGGACGAAAGGTCTCGGATGGACTCACTGACTGACTACCAGACAATTTGCAGATGGTAGCCTACTTCGTAGGAAAATTGTAATTCATCAGATGTGTAAAGCTGGAAAAAGACCTAAAAGTGCAATTAAATCACTGAAAATAATGAGCAAATCTACAAAATTGCACTCATGATCATAGTCCGTTCATCTTGTAAAAAATCACGAGAGGACTGTCGTCGGAGCGACGGTTGGTGGTGGCCTTGTCGACATACTATAGTAGCTGACCATGCAACTGCGATGTTTTAACGGTCCAAAGTCCTAATAGTAGGCTGGCCAAACACCTCAAATACGCTTTTAAAAACTTTCGATGGCATTTTTTGTTACAAATGGGTACCCATGCTAAATTAGTTCTTTGGGTGGTAGAGATCAAGGCAGAAGGGGATGCCACCCTGATTTTGGTCAATTAAGGTCATTTTGGGGTCACTCTTTGGGTCAAATAAGGTCAAAAATGGGTAAAAATCGGTTATAAATTAACACCCACCGCATTGTTTGTTACCAATGAGTATCCAAGCTGAATTAGTTGTAAGTAGTGTAGAATGTCAGGTAGTCATAGATAACACGTTTATTATAAGAATTGAGGTCATTTTACGGTCACTTTTGGAGCAAATACGGTCAAAAATTTGTGAAAATCGGTTATTTGCACAGTACTAATTGTTACGATTGGGTATTCCAGTTGAATCAGTTGAATGTAGTGTAGGGTTGGCTGTAGTTATCGATAACACGTTAATTATTAGAATTACGGTCATTTTAGGGTCATATTTGGGTCAAATGAGGTAAAAATTGGTGAAAATCAGTTATAAAATTATAGTCTAAATTGAATCAGTAGTATGTAGTGTAAGCTTTATATTAGTCATACGTTAATTATTCAAATTAAAATCATTTTAGGGTAACTTTTTGGTAAATGAGGTCAAAAATGGGTACAAATCGGTTATAAATTAATATCTACAATACTAATTGTTACGAATGGGTAGACAGACGGAATTAGTTGTATGTGGTGTAGGGTTTAAGATAGGCATAATAACCATTATGTAACCATTATATTGTCTGTCGATGATTATTTTTCTAGCTGATGATTTTACAAATAGAACCAAACTAGGCCCATAAATAGTCAGATCGATCTGTTTTGTGAAGGGGTTTGGCTTTGAGAAATTGCTACTTTCAGCTCCATGTAATCACATTACCTTGAATTATAAGAGCAAAGTGAGAATATGAGTCTCAGATGAACCCACATGGTCACCATTTTGAATTTAATAATTGTATTCTCAGCTGAAGATTATGCCAACAGAATAAAAATAGGCATAATGTAATAAGCTATGGTGTTATTCTGCTCAATTTAAACAAGTTTGTACCTAGAATAAAAATATTCTAACAGTAATATGAAAAAAGAAGAATTTCCGGATGACTCCATATGGTCGCCATTTTGAATTTAACTATCATTTTTAATCTGACGACTAAGCAAATAGATTCAAAATGGGCAAAACGTATCTGGTAATGATGTGGTACCCTTCGGTTTTAATAAATTTGCACAATCAACTAAGAACAATGCCTTGATGTACACGAGCAACATGGAAAAGCAGGAGATTCAAATAACCCCACACAGCTGCCATATTGAATTTGAACATCGTATTTTGATCTTGGGGATGTGCAAATAGATTCAACATGGGCGTAAGTTGTTCGGCTATGCTAAGGGATCCATCTCTTTTGATAAATTTGCACAATAAGTGAAAAATAGTGCCTTGAAGTAAACGAGCAATATGAAAAAAAACATGATTTTCAGATGACCCCATATGGCCACCATTTTGAATTTGATCATCAAATCTTGATCTTAGGGATACGTAAGTGGATACAAAAAGAGTATAGGTTGTTGGGCTATGCTTGGAGATCCCACAGTTTTGAAAAATTTGCATAATGAGCTGATAATAATGCCTTGAACTATACGAGCTACGGCCAAAAGTGTGATTTTCAGATGGTCCCATATGGCCGACATTTTGAATTTGACCATCAAATGTTGATCTTAGACATATGTAAATAGATTCAAAATGGACATAGGATGTTAGGCTATGCATAGCGATCCCTCAGTTTTGATACATTTGTTCAGTGAGGTAAAAATAGTGCTTTGAATTACATGAGCAACAGGAAAAAGTGTGATTTTCAGATGACCCCATACGGACGCCATTTTGAATTTGATCATCAAATCTTGATCTGTGGGATATGTATATAGATTCAAAATGGGTATAGGATGTTGGGCTATACTTAGAGATCCCTCGGTTTTGCTAAATTTGCATAATGAGCTAAGAATAATGCCTTGAACTACACGAGCAACAGGAAAAAGTGTGGTTTTCAGATGACCCCATATGGCCGCTATTTTGAATTTGACCTTTAAATCTTGATTATTGACATATGAAAATAGATTCCAAATGGGCATAAGATGTTAAGCTATGCATAGAAATACCTATGTTTATATATATTTGCTCAGTGAGGTAAAAATAATGCCTTGAATTACACGAGCAACAGGAGAAAGTGTGATTTTCAGATGACCCCATATAGCCGCCATTTTGAATTTGACCATCAAATCTTGGTCTTTGGGATATGTAAATAGGTTCAAAATGGGAATAGAATGTTGGGTTATGCTTAGAGATCCCCTCGGTTTTGATAAAATTGCGCAGTGAGGTAAGAATAATGCCTTGAACATAAAAATGTGATTTTCAGATTACCCCACCTATCCGCCATTTTGATTTAAAACATCAGATTTTCAGCTGAGAATTAAGCAAACAGATTCAAGATAAGCAAAAGATACAAGCCTTGATGGGAGATTCCTCAATATTAGCCAAATATAATATTCCAGAAGTACGGAAAGTCTTTGCTCTCGATTTTTAATCATTCTGGTGATACCGTGAATGTTCAAAAGGGCGCTAAATTTTCAAACCCTCTATCACCCAGGCCAGAAAGGGTAAACTCAAACTATATGTACTTCAAACTCGAGAAAGAAACATTCGGACCAACAAATATATTGATCGGAAAGGTCCAGTCTATAAGAAAATGGATGTTACCAAAATTCACCAACAAAAAATACTGAATTACCATACACTAATATCTAAAAATTCACCCCGTAGAACTAATTCAGATTTGATACCCATTTCTTTGCAAGGAATTTCACACAAAAATGTTTTAAATTGTTTTAAGGCCCATCTTTCGGTCATCTTTGGATGTTATTTGACCTCGACATGACCTGATAATGACCTCAAATTGCCAAAGTTGTCTTAGTATCCACCCTACCTTGAACCATACTGCATACAAAAATAAATAATAAACAGCACAAAATATATTAAATAAAACAGCATTTTTGACCTCATTTGACCCGTAAAGTGACCCTAAAATGACCTCAATTCCAATAATTAACGAGCCAGCCATACATGTGTTAAAACCATACAGTACATAAAACCAATTTAGCGTGGATAACCATTGGTAACAAACATCACAATGGAAATTAAGTTAGGAACGACTTTTATCCAATTTCGACCTTATTTAACCCCAAAAGTGACCCCGAAATGACCTTTAACGTCCAAAATCCGGGTGGTATCCCCTTCCACCTTGAACCCTATCACAAAAAGAACTAATTTAGCATGGGTACCCATTTGTAACAAACAATGCCATCAAAAGTTACATTTCGTGTCCTTGGCCGGCCTACTATAAAGTACAAAATATATGCTTCTGTTCAAATTCTACATCGACTGGCTATCAGTTTTGCTGCGGGGCTGTTGACATGCCAAACAAATCGAGAGAATGCTGTCGCGGATATACCAATGCTTAGTAAATTTGGTATAAGACAGTATTAAAATAAGCAATCTAACATGGAGGATGGCAATCTTCCATTACTTTTATATACTACATCTATCACGTGCTTATCTGGCACCTGCAAGTATGGCTGGAGGAAACTGACAACAATTTCAACAGATCACGTTGGGTTATATCCCCTTTTCTAGAGTACTCTACTTGCTCGTCAGATTACGTTGTCTTTTTTTATATTTTGCTACGACATTTGACGCATTGGCTTGCCTCCCTTTCTGTACTTCCCAGACAAATAGGACAGTTTTACTTTTTCTTTTTTTTTTGACTTTTTTCTATTTGGTTCTACATCTATCAGCATCACTAACAGGTGCAGAAATTTTGATTCTATCAGCATCACTAATAGGTGCAGACATTTCGATATTGTAGTCATGTATTGTGACCGGACAAATAGATCATCACCTCTGTATGCCACATTTACGAAACGTTTTCCTTACAAGATGTCATGGTCAAGGGGGAATAACTCATGTCGACACATGCTGAAGTTGGAAAAATATTCCAATTGAACCCAACATATAAAGGTAGTGGAGACAGATGCCGACGTACTGACAAGGAGTAATACGATCTCACAGGTCAATATTCTGTCTACATATCTGAAAATCCCAAAAGTAAACATCAATCCAAAACAGAAAAACCGCCGTTTATTCCCTGATATATCGTCGCAGTAAACTAAGTACCGAAAGGTATTTTCTTACCACATTTTGTCCTTCCGAACTGACGAAGTTATCGAAATTTTACAGAAACAACGCCAGTTTTTCTACCAAGAACTTTCACTCGTGCGGATGACCTTTCACGGTGGAATACTCGCCAACTCGGAAAACGCTGGAAATGGTCGGCAAATATTTACCGACCTTCAAAAAGTTTTGGTCGTCTCTACCACGCCGAAATTTCACATAACTGCGGCATGGCAACTGCGTTCAGAATCGCTCAACGAGATCTAAATTAATTAATAATTTAGATCTCTATTTCCAATGAGGTTATCCAGCTGACGGATAAGGGAAACAAATCTTGTAACTGTTGGAACACCAATGCCCTCTACCTCATTGAAATACAATATCAGGATATGACTATTCAAAATTGAAAGTATTTTAATTGAATGAGATAGCGGTCACTGCTGTTCCAACAGTTACAAGATTTGCTCCAATCTCAGTAAACTAAGATATAATACGGAATACCCTATCTGAATTCAGCCCTATATAAATCCCATGCGAATTTGAAACTACATTTGTTAGCCTAACTTGTTGAAATCACACCCACAGTAAATACACATGGTAGCACGTGGACTAATTTATAAACATTATTGGGAAACAGTATTCAAATATGGATTCATTTCCAGACGGTGTGCATTGGTAAACCGTGGAGATCAAAGAGTTTACTCCCGCCGAAAAGTCTGACTTTGTTAGGGGGTAGGGAGTGTCAATAGATTGTGCCGCGCGAAGATGTTAATCTCCGTGAAGTAAACGTCAATCATTGCCGGAGAGAAAGTCAGAAATTGTCGTGATTGGATTATTGTGGGATCTCGCAGAATATCGGCGAACATTTCGCACGAGTTTTCATAGCGTTACGTCTAGATGGTATTCCCCTGATTTACCATCTTGGTTTACCTAGATTGGATTTGCTCCCGTTAGCCATCAGGTGGATAACCCAATTGAAAACGGAGTCGGCTGTTTTCACTTCTGGCAACAGATGTTGTAGAATCACCTTCCTAGCTTAAATATACCCACCATATTCTGTACTGTCAAATATCCCAAATCTCTCCTCTCTCATGTCAGTATGTCTTCATGCCTTTACCGGGTTTTAGCAGTCGAGCAAAGCAGATTCAGCCATCCCGTTGGTCATGTCTGAGTTTGAGATAATGTACAACCAACTTCCATTGAAGATAAGAGAATAAACCTGGACACAGTTCAATAAATGTTCCTTTTATTTCGGTATCTTTCAAGGACGAAATGACCAGTTCTATTTCATACGACTTGTAGAATGTAGAATGCGACAAAAATCGTACGAAAGTTCTCACGAAATTCGCTGGATGAAATGAAGATGTATTTATCCATATATGAAATTATTTGATTGGAATTTGACTGAACAACTGAATAAGATTACACTGATTGGCGATACTGAATGTATTCACGGTGGAAAGAAACATGTGTATGGTACCTGTATGGAATTTTATATAAATTTCAAAGGATCAAGCTTGTTCATATACTCGCACTGGAAGCAATGCGTTAGTGTGACAGCAAGAATTGAAATGACGTTACGACGATACCGTCACAATATGGCGTTACGATGTGTTACGTCTAAACGATAATAAAAAAAAACGCAACAGAAAGCTTTTGTGAAATCGAGGATTAACAATCAAATATTTATTCACAATACTAAAATAATATACAAATTAAGTTAGGTCTATACAGCAAATAAATGTCAAATAAAGTCTTACTGTTCAATGCTACACCGGTATATCTCTCAGAGTCCGTACTAACGCGCAAATCTCTATGCGGTCCGTGCCGACACGCAGAAATCGCGTTCCTGTATTTCGATAGTCCAATACCGCTCAGCTGTTGTCCAGTTTCCGTCAGTTCAATTACGTAGATAACACAGCGGTCAAACACACAAGAGTAATCCAACAGGAATATACAATCCAGCAGTCAGTAATCTCAGGCAAAGGTCATGTCCAGTAGCACAATCTAATGCATTCACATAGAAGCCGTTTGAATCTCTCCTGGATCATTATTAAACGTCGAGCTATTTATACTCTATCGGGCATTCGAGATTATTCTATCAAATCAAGAAACTTCCACCGGTACAGCAATGACGTAAGATTTAACCCAGATACGAATACAACAGCTTCTAGAAAGCTCGAAAATGATTAACCCACAACAGTATGTATACAAGCGTATAGATGTGCAGATGGCGCTGTGTAGATGTATAGATGGCGCTGTGACCCGATTACCATTATAATACGGGTCTCTTCCCATATCGGCCATTTTAATTTGCTTGCGATAAATCGGTCACGACTACGAGAAAATTCTATGATTATAATCACAGAACAGGATGAAAACATGTTTACATCAGCTCGATTATTCTAGAACTATCTTCAGTGTCTAATTTTATACTGCAATACCATGACAAATGAAAATGTATCAATTGGGGGATACGGCTCTCGACAATGAAAGCATCCCTATCTAAATATTCTCATACCACGTACATGTACCTGCCTGCAAACAGATTTCTTAGTTTCTCGTGAATGTCTCAGGAAGTGAACCCAGAAAAGTAGATACACAATTGAGAGCTATGCGCCAGATGGAGCTGGTGGATTGTAAAATGAGTGTAACAAAGCATAATATGCAATTATTGGTACATAGATTTTTTTCTGAACGGTAGTTGACAGTGTGGAATCTTATACTCATTAATTAAATTTACAAGTTTCATATAGTTGTCTATTTTGACATTTATTTCACTTTATTTTGACCTTTCAAGCAGCGCCTATCATCAGGTGAGAAACCGTCGTCAAAGGACACTCTCTGGGCCAAATCCATATAGGCGCCTACACGAAATAAGACTTCAAATAAATAAAAGTTTTTTTTCTGACGGCACAGAGCGGTCAATGAGAAAAAAGGAGTGGTCCCTGATACAAATAGAACGATCAATGCGACGTCAAGTCCTTGATTCACACGTTGTTATGATTGTCACACATTTGATCAACAATCGACATAACCGGCTAGAGATATACTCGACACAGTGAACAGATGAGGCATATTTGTTGAAGAATGTGCCGCGTATTTTATACAATTATTCAACTGATTAAAAGAAACATTTAAAAATATAAACAAAAATGAGATTCGACCTCGCAAAAGTCAATTCCACTATATTTGTCACCAATATACTAAAAATCCAAATCCTACAAGGCGAATAAGCCTTTTGACTCTCCGACACAAACATAAATACACCAAGACTCGAATTATGAATATTTACAATATGACTGCTTGGTGATACTTTACAATTGAACACCTCGCACAGGGCTGATCTGAAAACGATGCAACCCGCATTTGTTCCACGAATCATGTTACGAGTTGAGATGTTTCTCTCGGAATACATCCCTCGCCCTCCCAAGTTTACTGACCTCGGAATTAATAGATAATTAAAGGTGAGATTTTAATGTAATTTCTGATATTTAACAGATATAGGCTAAAGACATACCAAATATAAAATAATATTTCGGCGAAGAAACTTTTCCCTACATCTGTCTTTTTATAACTGATCAAGATAGTATAACTTCTTTATCGAAAGGGATTATTTTTATGTATCGATTGAACAGTTAGATGCTAACAGATTGGCGATAATTCCGTCTCTAGGATGAAAGTGAAAAGGTCAAGAATATATTAGCTAAGAAAAATGCGCCAAAAAAGACAATGCACTTGCATCGGATGATGCTAAAATATAAATTGACGTACAATTTGCGTAATAATACACGACATATTTCTTGGTCATTGAAAAATAAAAATGACCATTGCAACATGTAATAATATATGGTAAGTCGCCTGAAGATTTTGGGGAGTGATAATGGATAATTCAAAAGTTATTAAGAAAAAACGACGTTTTGATCTCTATTTTAATGAGGTGGTTATCCCTCAGTAACATTAGCATGCCGTGAAACATTCACCCTGCAAACATTGGACTCTTGCAATCGCTAATACAGCTTTACCCTGAGGATCAAATCCTGAGAAACACGCCGATCACTTCACTGCGTACGTCTCTCCGATCTCGATCTCAGTTTGCCTCGCAGGTCTGGATTGATTTAGCCCGAAGTATCAAAGGCTGAAGACGATATTTTCCAGATATTCTGTCACAGGATTTGATACTCAAAGTAATACAGCTTAGGCACGCGTCATATTAATACGGTCTGCAGAGTAAGATATCAAACATTTTTAAAGATTCCAACGTTGAACTGACCTGGAAAGACAATTCATCTATTTTATACGTAATATATTTACTTTAATTAAATTTCGAGATTCTTTCTTGGTGGCAATTTCACTTAAATTATTCACAACAAATTGAAAATATTCTGAAATATATATGATCACAAAGATTTTACTCTGTGTAATATAGTTTTCAGTTTAGGTTAAACTCTCTCTTGGGGCTGGCACAAGGTGGTTACATCGTCCACATAGCACCACTTTTCTATGTAGTTCATGAGAATACGTCACAAATGGTTCCACGTTTTTGCAATGGCACTGTTGGACCGATGCCGACACCGCAGAGCCACTGCCGGAAACCGCGGAATTAGATGAATAACTTCCAGAAGACTGTCCCGCAAATTGCAAGTTGCTGGGATTCAAGACGACTCCATCGGCCGATCTAAGATCTACGAATGTTCGCCCGCTGGACCAGTGAGGACTGGCCTCGGAGTAGCCGTCGTTCACCATTACGGGGTTGTCCAGTCCGCCAGACCCGCTGGAGTTGGATGTGGCCTGCACAGACATGTCGTTCAATTCAACCCTTTGGGGGCCTTTTATTTCGTCATACAATGGTTCTTCATTTGCTACTGAAATACAAAAATATAGATAAGTAATATAGTATGTTTTTGGAACATCATGATGTCTTGGCGGCATCATTGAAAACTGTTGACCGCTTCTCTCTTGCAGGAAACAAGCCTATGTTTATGTATACTATGATTGTCTTTTTGAATTTGGTGCTAATACTGTTATGTGGAAAATGGAATAGGTCTTTGGATTATGGACGCGGATATTCTCTAATGGACGACGGCTGGATTATGAATGACGGACTAGACGCTTGTAATGTTTATAAACTTTTTTCTAGTTTGTACCTTCTTAGAATTTGCATGGTTTCATGAAATAAAGTCTTTCAATTATATGGATTCGAAAATTCTTATTGGCGATGGCTTGCTACTAAATGTCGGATCAGACACTATAGTTTTTCACAATGGATGAAATATTCGACACATTGCCTGACCCTTAGTTCGTTCAAATATGGGCATATTCGGATGTGATTCGGATCTAAGACGGCTGCCTTCGTCATGGCAGAGCCGCTATCTGCCATGGTACGGATTTTTCAGACGAATCATGGGTATATGGGACGATGACGTATTTATTGGTCACTTAATGATACGACATTTCACCGAAAAATGTTTTATACATATTTTATCGTATACAATCTGATCTATTCATAAATATATACACATGTATAAAATATTCATATGTTAAGTAATATTATATTTTCTTTTACATGGATTTCCCTCTTCAGTCGGGCCTTATTCTTGTTTGGGATTTATCTTCACCCCATTTGAACTGGGTTGAATTATCCCATCTTCCACTTGTTCAGCCGTTTCGGTCAATTCAGGTTCACGACGAACCATTTTAGTATCCTCTATTACCATTGACTTTCAGACGTAGTTGGTTTACTTTCGATAAATATATGACCGTAAGGCCAACCTGGCATCGTCGTAATTTTTCATGGAGTAAAATCGCCTCAGTAAATATGAAAAGCCCATAATGCTATTTGCTGCCTATCAAAGGGATTATTTAACAGAACAAAATATTGGCAATTTCAATCGATGTCTCGAGGATTCCTACCCTGATCGAACAAACTAAATAACCGAAGTATTAAAATGGCGGGAGGCTATGAAGAACAAGTCTGAATTTCTCATATCTGGCTTGAGTTCCAGGTCGTCAATGATATTGGCGGTTCTAACGCGTGGAACGAATTTTACCCGTCACAAACTTTAGACCAGGAATATGCTCGATATGTTGTGGCCGCTTGCCATCGCAGTAGATCAATTTCTGACGGTCGCTTGGCTGGATTTGGCCTTCAATTCACCGTAACAGCTTATATATCCGTACACTTTTCCCACTACCAGTAGGATCCACATCTTTCAGCGTAAATGGATGTCGAATGTATATTTAACGTCTATTCTATACTTCAGTCGTACTAGATAGATATATGACATATATATCTCAGTGACGAGATGTAATATCTCTCCACGTGTTAGAACGTGTCAAATGGAATCTCATTGTACGTTTGTTTAGGTTCCTCCGCGCAAATTTTGGAGAGAGAGAGAGTATATCCGCTTTCTTATTTCACGGACGCTTGCTTTCTGACGCTGTCCCGATTTAGCCCAGGCTAGTTAAGGGATCACGTCCAATCGATCGAGACGGTTTCTCGATAAGCGAGTAAAACCGATAAATATCTCGTCTCGGAGGGTCCCGGTTTATCTCTATCGATTGTTGTCCCGGTTTTCTCTCGAAGGACAAGACCATCACGATTCCCCTCGAAATAACTCGACATGCTTCGAGAATGGAATCGAGATGTCATCAAATGAAACCATTCGGAAGGCGTATGCGCGTTATATGTATACTCTGTATATATGCATTTAAACACGGATAATTAATCAGACTGAACAGGAATAATTTGATATTATTTTGTTATTCCGTCCAGAGATCTGTATTCGCATACTTGCTCTGACAGCGCAATTTCTCTGCGCGTCATGAATTGAAAGAATGAAACATCACCAATTGAAATTGTATAATCTTGCTCATTATTAATTATTCAGTGTAAGTTATTTCGAACTTGTTTTTTAGAATTTGAATCACTTTGAGATACGTCCAGGAACTAAATAAATTCTGCAAGTCTAGAATAAAATTCCATATGTTCATGAATAGTTTATCAGAATAGGAGATCTCTGTCGTCAGATACTTCCCCGTATTTAGAAATAAAGTGGTTATGAAGACAAGAGGACCGGCTTGTAATTCACTAGAAACCGGAGAATGTAAACTTAAACGCTCAATGGAAGTTTTTTAACATTCCCTATCAGCCTTTCGCACAAACAACACGCGGTATCGTTTATAGTAAAATGTATGTAACCGTTTGGTCTAAAGCGTGATTGCTCTCTGAATTACCCGGTAATTACTTTCATTATTTGGTTAATTTCCTAGACACATGAAATCAGCAACAATTAATTATCAAGTCCCGCCACCAGTGTTGTTTCAGTTTTTTTCTTTCAAAGAAATTATTAACCCCACTCCATTCGCTGTTGTTTCAAGCGGACGGTCTTTCACAGACCGACTGTGGAGCGAATTATCAACACCTCTAGTTCCGATTGTCAGTATTTCCGCTAACCACTTCCAGGCAAGCTTAAACTTTGTTGATATAATCTCCGTATTTGAACCGTATCACACAACAGAAAAATAAAATTTGCAATGAATAATTCCAAATTATAAAACAAATTAAACACCAAGGTTAATACTCTGGTCAAACACTTAACATAGATTTTGTTTTTCGGTTGAAACGATCCATGTTTGGCCCTAACAGAATAGAACGATAAATAACGCATGCTTCCATATCATTATTATTACTAGTCTGCTATGCAATCAATTATCGATGTGAGAGACGACCATTCATTTATATATTCATAATTTATAATATAGATATATGACAATTTTCGTTCAATTGGATTCAGGAGAGATCACGACATAGATATATCGATTAAGCGATAATTAACATGGAAAGAATCTTTTATAAAAATCTGTTGTCTGGATTCTAAATTGGCCCCGATATGCGTTTACGACGAGCGCACCAAAAATATGATACGCACACAACCTCAATAAAGTTAATATAGGCCAAATTAATGAAAATAAACGCGGACAAATTGAAACCGGGACCCCCTTCGAGATTACCGCTCAATTTCCTATCCATCTCGAAAACCGGGACGTTTCGATCGAGATAGAACCGGGAGCAAACCGGGAGCCGTCGCCAGGGGTCCCGGTTCTGCCCTCCCGGTTTCAGCCGAGAAATTCCTCGATCCATCTCGAAGGCATCGAGAAAGTGCCTCGATTAATTGGACGTGACCCCTAAGTTGGTAAAAATAGTTCAACAATTATCATTTTGTCTATTCTACATGAGAGCTGTCTGTCGAATCTATCATGCCGATATCCAGTGCAGTCTTATTGAATTTTGAATATTAACCTGATGAGCTGCTCACACTGAAACCATGGTGTTCAAATGAGCCCTGGTAATCAAAGCGTGACTGAGATACGTACTCTCGGAACGACATGGAATTCATTGGGATACAGGATCATGGTCAGCGATTGGAATTTTATTTGAAGAACATCATCATGTCTTGCTGAAATCATTGGAAGCTGTTGACCGCTTCTCTCTTTTAGGAAACCATCTTGTGTTTTTATTATATTTATTTTATACTCATTTAGTATTGGTGCTGTCATACGAAAGAGGTCATTCGATTATTGACGAAATTCTTTTGTGGACGACGGCTGAATATTGAATGTCGGATCTGACGCTTGCTATAACAACAATGCGAACCAATGGATGAGTTGCACAAATCAAACTATCCAATCACATTCCTGTTTCTCAATTTTGTCCCAGTTAACCAATGACCTGACAGGACTAGCACCTATCCTATTTGGCGATCCTCCCATTACCAACATTGCAAAAGTAATCATCTCGCAACGTCATTGTGAAGCTACAGGCGAGGCCAGATTATGTGATGCGTAGGCCAATTTCTATGAGACTGCGGATAGTCCACTTGACAGAGTTCTAACGTAAGTTGAAAATATAAATACTTTTATGTTATTCCGGTTTGGTGACGTCACTTTGACATAACTTCGTTAATCTACAAGGGTTAACAGATTTAACCTCAACAGAGGACATGCCGCTGCTACCGCAACCGCCAATATCATATGTACTTCATAAACCAATCTAATGAACATTGTAAAACTGACTGCTATGTTTGAATTTTAAATATTGGTATTATGAATTGAGTAGATTTTATACAAGTGAATTATGTTTGAAAAAGTATGTTAATGTATATTATGTGGAATGTTAAATAAATGATCAATAAAATATACGTTACACTTTAAGTTTTGTTTGCCTTCTTTATTCTCTCTGCGGGAGATTAATGGTTGGAGCGTCGGCCTCGTAAGCTGTAGGTGCTGGGTTCAGCCAGGTCGGGTCATACCAAAGACTTGAAAAATGGAACTTGTTTTGACTGAGTGGGGGAGGGGGGGGGAGAGTTCATGTCTGCCTACGCCATGATATTTCAGTGGAACAGCAGTATAAATTGGCAGCATTAGATCCGCTCTGTTACAATTAAGTACCCCTACCTTCCCCTACCTTCCCTTCCCTTCCCCGTCGTGATATAGCTGAAAAAATGTTGAAAGCGTCGTTAAACCCTATTCGCATACTCACTGGTATTATGAATGTCATCTCATTCACTATTCTCTCTGCTGTTAAGCATATTCCTCATATTATGCTATCATTAGAAATGCTTCCGTTTTTCTCTACGTTCATACTCTATATGGTAGAATATGGTTATTTGCTTAAAATTATTCGAGTCTGAATACATGCGCATACTCCAGGTTTATTGGCGTCCCTATGGCGTCGTTTTGACGTATCAACACACGGATTTGACTTATGAAGCACCAGAAGTTTAACACGTTTTGTGGCCGTTTCAGAGATATAAAGACATCCGCATGGATGACGTCATCGTTATGTTCAAGAGAACACATTTATTTTATAGGTATATATATGGGCAGCAAGCGTCAGATCCGACATTCAGTATGAAGCCATCCTCCATAACAGAATTTCTACGTCAATAATCGAAAGACATATTTCGTATGACAGTTACCACCAATTAAAAATGGATATAAAAATAGTGAAAAACACAAGATGTGGGTATCCTTCAAAAAAGAAGCGGTGATGATGTTCTATACATAAAATCCTAATCACTGACCGTTATTGTTTATCCAAATGAATTCCAGGTCGTTTACAGAGTATGTATCTCAGTCACGCTATGATTGTGCCTGTTCATTTGAACACAATGGAGATATAAGACACATGATATTCAAACGGCCCCGGGTTAAGCGGAATTAGTTACAGGTTACGAAACATAGCGCCAGAGATCTTGTACGCTACGGTCGTATTTTGCCGTCAGTTTACGATATTTATCACAGAAATTAAGAAAGTTTAAATGGAGGCGTTGGGTTATAGAGCACTGTTTGACAAGTTTCTATGGCGTTGATTAAAATCGTCACAGTGTGCGCATGGTCAATCAAATGATACTAGGCTAAATATACATACGCCGTATGCAGGTCCTTCTGCAATATTGCTATTCATATTTGGGTGGGTAGCTATTTCAAAATTGTAATCGTCTAACTTGTCGTGGAGTCGGCGTGAGAGAAAGCCCTGATTTCTTGTGAAGTTATATGTCAAGATACTATGTTTCATCTGGGCTATCAACACTTGGTTTCCTTCAAATCCAGTGAAGGGGGTAAATATCCTTCACAGCGTCGCTTACATAGGGATTACCCAGTGCTAGGAGATCGTCCGACTATATAGCGTTTGGTGAATGAGAAGGAACGGGCTGCATATAAGCGTATTCATACGAGAACAGATACAGGTCTGCCAAAAGTGGAGCCCATTTCACCCATTGGAATACCTATACTCTGTTGGTATCTAGTGGTGAGAATATAATGCTTCTATCCCTACCGTTCCCTAGATATCCGCTACTTTTTGATTTGATAACTTCAATTCCTGTTTAACAATTATAACTGATTTGAGTATTACATTAGGGAAAAATCATATCAAATGTCACGGTTTCCGGATTAAATAGATTCAAGTTTCGAAAAATAAAGTTCAATTTAATTTTCACACCTCAGTTTAGAGCACACGGTTGTGCGGTGTTGATTTAGAAAATGGAAATTTCAAATTCATTGAATACTATATAAGAGTCACAAAAGAAAATTCTCTCTCAGAAGCGACAAACAGTTTTCAATGATACCGACAACACGTCGATCATCTCTCTATAGTATTTTTTCTCTGAAGATTTTGAGGTGAATGTTTTTAGAATTATTTTGTCGCCATTGACGTTTCCCACAAGGAAGTTGGCGGCATTGCTTGAATTCCTTGATATATTTTCCTTCACTGTATAAATTGAGGTCTCTACCGGTTTAGCCACTTCTTTGATTGCTAACGTTAATTTACATTAACATGCTGACGTGAACCAAAGAAGTGGCGAAACCGGTAGAGACATGTGTGTTGCTATTTATTCGAGATACTTCAAAACCCTTGGGGTTTTATTTTCGCCAAATTATATAATCGGCAACATTTAAAAAAAATTATGTATTGCTCTTAAATTATGGATGCCACTGATGTGTTTTATTGTTTCAATTTTGGTGAATAAGTTCAATTAAAAAATCCAATGGCTTAGCTGCACATTATTGAGAGAACGAAGAACAGCCTGTCTGTTCAATTACACTTGACTTCACCTACAGGGTTGTATAATTTCACTTTGCCCCATTTTTTAACCCTTGAGACTATTTTGAACTGGTGATAACTGGCAATTTTATACATATGTACTATATTTTCTCACTATTCAAGCATAATGACACTTTCTTGCAATACTGGGAAAATATAGTACATATGTATAAAATTATACCAGCTTCCACCAGTTTAAAATAGTCTCCTGGGTTAAAAGATAGGGCAGAGTGAATTTAGACAATGCCCGTAAACAACAATGAATCGGTAACACCACGCCATAGATATAATTCCACTCACTTTGTTTACGCAGATCCGTGAATTTCTGTTTGGATCGTCGAAGACAACAACACAATAGTATCAACACGGCCACAACAGCAACAACCCCGATGACTACTATAGCAATAAGTGGTGTCTTATAAGGGGTGACTCCCAAGCTGTCATTTCGAGGAAGGGACGTCGAAGAGACGATAATAGGAGTACTTGTTGTATTGATTTGGTCGTAACAGTGCTTGCAAAGACCGGGAAGTTGACATTTCGATTCCACATTCCGGTAGTCTTTTGGTTTCCCTAGTTCGTCATAGAAATCCAGTCTCGTCGGATCCAGTTCAAGGTTGCCGTTTTCATACCTCCCAACCTGTAAACATTGAGGAACGGATTATTTTATTTATCACCTGCGTTAATTGAGTAGAGGAAGTTCATTTACATACGCTTATGGTGATTCGTCGAGTTTTTCACAATAGGCTGCATTTCGTATGAATTTCCTACCAAAGTGTCCAGACACCTCTAAATAGGATAAAACTAAGCAAAGGATAATGCTATCTGACACAACAAAACCATTTATGCTTATTACTGTCTGTTCGATAGAGGGATAGGCATGACCAAAAAGTTGACATTTTAGATTCAACGGTTGGAGAGCGCTTTGCGCTCATTTGTTGAATATTATGCTTGTAGTACTCCCAAAATTCATCCATATTTACTGTAACAAAAAGGCAAGCATGTAAATGGTGTTTTAGATGAACCTCCAACACCATTCCCCCCCCCTCCCCGAATTATCTGTTATACCGCTACCATTTTCTATAAAAGCATGGCGACTCCCAATTTTTGTTACATATTTAACGAGAACCATGTGTTTAGTACTAAATAGTGAAATGAGGAAATTTGACATGACGAAGTTTGATTTAATGAGCTTCAAGAAGTATAAGTCAAATTTCCCTAAATATTCAGTGTTATGGCTATTCAATGATACATATACATATGGCTGCCATATTTTCATAACGAGTATGGCATATGCGTAGGCGCTGGAATCGTAAGTCGTGTTTCGATTCTTTCGAAAATTACAGATTATTAAAACTTCAATGCTTGGTCTTTGAACTCTGCAGATAGCTAGACTCCAACTAGACTAGGCCAACTGAACATACTGATGGAGTGAGTGATATAGAAACTAGTCCAGGTGATAACAACTTACCTGAGTGTATTCGTAATTAAATGATTTCGCCTGTTGTTGAATGTTATATATGACGAAGCCTATATTTCCATTCCCGTCTTCCTTGAACATGTGTACATTTCCTCCGTCAACGGAAGTCATCGTCAGCTTTGCGATATTCCTCTTGGCGGTTTCCGCCCAATTCTCAATTTGACGGAAGGCCTTGCCGCAGACTTGACCTCGGCACAGCTCTGTTATTGTCTCTTCGATCCCCTTGGCCCCGACAGAGACAGCATTCATTGTATGGATGACTCTCTGGTCTTTGCTGAACTTTAAGGCGTTCTGCGACTCGATCTGGGTTTGCACCTTTCCGTCGCAGTCAGGCCGTTGTGTTCCCAATCCAATGTATGTCCCTTCCAAATCACAGCGAAAATGGTCTTGCCAAAACAGCTTGAGCCAGTCGCATTTCGTACACGAGTAAGGGTTCTTTTCTGTAATGAACTCGGCATAGTTTTCAGCACCTCGGAGAACAGGCGCTTTCGAATGTAAGACAATTGCTCCCTTTGCATAGTCCCCTCTACCGTCCTGTAACAGTCGGCCATTCACTCCCCAAGCTTCAGTTGCTACGAACACAAATTCACCCTCGTCAACCGCGGAAGCCTTCAGCCCATCTAACAATTTCATTGCCAAAGTGTCGATGCCGAAGAATACAACCACTTCTGCTAGATTGTGACGCAAATTTGAAACTACTGTCTTAAACTCACTAGGGCGATCCTCCGATTCGGACAATGCGATGACATTTTCAGCAATACAGATGCCCGCTGCATTAGCTTTCTCTTTAAACAAGCGCACGCCTTTCTTACCATAGTTATTGTCAATGTAGATTACACTAACATAACTCCATTGCATCTTCTTTAGAACTTCCACTATTGCTTCCACCTGTGTGATATCACTTGGCACAGTTCTGAGGAAGTAGGGATATTTCTCGCGGTCATCCAGGTCAGGTGTTGTGGCTCCATAAGATATCTGAGGGATATTCAGTTTGGTTAGAATATCCGCCACTTGCAGTGTGATGTCACTTGACAAAGCACCAATCACGAGCACGATTTTATTTGGGTTAATGATAGTGCCTGTGGCTCTGTCCTTTAGTATATATTCTCCGCTGAGTACCTTGGACAATATATACTCAGCTCTAAGCGGGTTGTAGCAGTCATCAAAGGCCAAGCCACCGAACGTTGAATCAACTCCCTGTTTGACCAAGTGAATTGCATAGTTGAATGCTTCGAATGTTGGGTATGCTATGGTGTTACTCCGGAAAGGTCCACAGTCGAACGTGCCATCTTTTCTTGAGCTAAGAGAGAAAAGTCCCACTATGATTTTCTCCCCCGGAACATATGAAAACTGAATGTCCTCTCTTAGAAGGCATTGCGGGCACGAGCTCCTACAGGAGGATTTCGGTAGATCTGTTCCTTTCAGGACAACTCCGGTTTTGGGATCCTTAAACTGTACTAAGTGCTTCTGGAACGTTAAGGTGTTGTTTTTATATTCACCAACCTGGAAAAAACGAGCAAAATAGATGATGAGTATGAGTCCATCTACCTTGCAGCTTATTCAACTTTTACGAACCCGTCTCCATCGGTGGTACGTTCCTATGTGTGTTACAAAGTCATTCCATACCAGTTTAACCAAGACATCATCGTAATCAGTTTTCTAGAAATTTGGTATGGTGGTTAGGTTAAATAAATTTCTCCGGATCCCAAATACACAATAGAAAAATATATATAGGCCATATATCATAGGTCACATATTTATATTTTATGACCATTAAATTTTGTTTATAAAACGTGAGATAAAATCACTCACATTATAGTTGCTTTACCAACAACATTTTACATTGGCAAGCTGTGCGTTGAATTTGAAAGGATGTGCGGCACTTTCCCAGTAAATAATCCCTCTTGCTGTTAATACGTTTGTAAAGCAAGAAAGTAATTCACTCAATACTGTCCAAGAACTGTGTGCCATACAGAGAAAAACATCAACGTAGAGCCTGTAAATATTTAGTCGAAAACTAAAATTTTTTTTGCGGTTTTGACTTTTTGTAAGTTTTACAATCTAGTTACAAAAAATGCCACAGCATTTTATGACAATGGTGGACGTACACAATACGACGAGAAAATAAAACAGAAGTGCTAGTTCTGTTCGTTGATTGGTTAACTAGGAAACAATCGACCAACAGGAAGTAGCAACCACGGAATCTGAGTGGTTAGATATTGGAAACAATATCCCACACAGGACAACAGGCTTCTAGCCTATACAATATACATACCTGTGTATAAATATGATCCCAGTAGTTGTAGAGGCTGTAAGACACCGAGTTCGAATCGGCCATCACGTCACCGGAATTGTCAAACTGAATCCGTCTTCCTGACGTTTTGAATTCATTTGGGACAAACTGAGTCTCAATTTCATCATATCGTAGAGTTATTCCATTGACCAAGTTGACCAAATTTGTGAAGTCTCGTTGTGAGCATTTGTTTTGACATTTGCTGTGAGCCTCTTTGACAGCCGCAGCCAGCACATAGGTGGCATCCAAAGCGTTGTTCACAAAATCAGCTTGTCTGAAGTCCTTATCCAAATATGGTCTCGTCAGGTGACACTTATCACGTGAGGCAGTGTTTATGTTACAGGCATACATCGTCTCAATATACTCTTTATACAGCTGAGACAACGGGTCGTTCGTATTTCCGCTAAGAACTTCTACGAGTCGATCTATGAAATAGTCCTTGAACTCCGAAATGGGCAAAGACGGTAAAGCGACGGTGATCACTCCGCCAGTCTGCACTCGTTGTTTCGGGATGTCAAGATGGCTGGTTCCCACCGCTTCGGACATTACCCAAAACAAGTTATTGAAGTCGCGGAACAGTTCAGCACCTTCATACTGTGTTGTGAGTAGTAACTTCGCATGACTCAGCTGCCCGATGTACACCACTCCCAATTGATTATGCCTGGTTTTTGTCAACTTCGTCGTCAATGACGTCAGGATATCCTGGGGCAGTTCATGAGAGGGAATTTTTAACTCGTATCGGACGCAGACTTTGTCTTCCATCAAGGCCAATTTCTTGAAAAGCTCCGCCCCGTCTATTCCGTATTTATCGTCGGTGTAGACAAGCGCGACGTAAGACCACTTCAATTCTTTCAGCGTTTCCAGTAAAAGCTGCGACAAGAAGAGGAGACAGAAAATAGTTATGAATAGTCTCAATTTAGCAATTCGGCAACCAATCGAAGCAAAGCTAGTATGTACGATACGGTATATAATGAATTACAAGCGTCAGATCCGTCATTCATAATTCAGCCGTCGTCCATTTGAGAATATCCGCGTCCATAATCCAAAGACCTATTTCATATTCCATATAACAGTATTAGCGCCAAATTAAAAAAGACAATCATAGTATACATAAACATAGGCTTGTTTCCTGCAAGAGAGAAGTGGTCAACAGTTTTCAATGATGCCGGTAAGACATCATGATGTTCCAAAAATATCAAATCCGTATCGCTGATCAGTATTCTTAATCCATAATATTCGTTGCAAAGTCGTCATCCAAAGAATGATGTATCTCAGTCACGCTTTGATTGTGCCTGTTCATATGAGTATCATGAGGATCTTGAAGTACATGGGTTCATACGGCCCCTAGCCCCGGGTTAAGCGGAATTAGCCAGATACACACTCTGGTATACATTATGATCACCATCTAATATTAGTGTTTTTCGCCACCAATGTGATATGCAGGACTGATTTGTCATATTTCGACAAATAAATGAATAAGAAGATTTAAGGAGATTCCCGACAAATCCAATGTTACGCCTAATGCGCATGTTTCTGCACATATATCAAAATAGTGATACTTAAATGTAATTTAATGAGAAAAAGTTAGCCTTGAAAGGATTTTTAAGGCGGATAACGTTTTTTTCTAAATTTTGAGGCAATATACAACCTCAACGAAGTAATGCCGCCAAATCAACTTAGCGAAATCAGGGTAATTTGACGTCATGACCATGGTTTCCGTTTTGGCATGCTGCTGTCTTAAAAAGAAGCCCGGTGACCCTCATTTCTTATTAAATTCATCGATTCAGCATTGATACAGAAAACTATCTAGGTATTTTTTTTAGAAAAGGACATTTTAACTTCTTAACAAATATGAGATTTTTCTATGAAAATACAGATATTTCATCATGGAATTCCTATTTAACCCCAGATATTAGTGTGGGATTAAATCGATATGATAGACCATATTAAAAACCAATTTTTTCCAAATTAAACATGGTTGCCCTTAGAGTTATCAATTATTTTCAATGTTGAAGGTCTGCGCTATCTCTTGTCAAAATATAAGAAATATGGCATTTATTTTGGAAATTGTCAGCAACCTCCTTAATGTTCCAGGATCACTAGCGATAAGTTTTTTTTACCCAGAATACATAAATCCTGACGTCGTTTTATCCCTCTTTCAATCACGTGAATGAACTGTGCTTCCCTTCATCGGCATGTCAGGTAATCAATTATCCTGGAATCTAGCATGTCTTAATGTTAATACCATATTAATTTAATTCAATAGTCTAGGCTCAGTACAGGTCGTGCATGTAACCAGACACGCCAAAAGCTTACAGGGCTTGCACTTCTGGTTGTGCCAGTCCAGGGATCTCGCGTTGGCATTTAACTGGGTTCGTGTTACATGACGAAGGTAGCAGGATAACAGACAAAAATCCTGATAAAGTGCACCCATCACGTACAGGTGATTAATTATCCGAGAACTAAGATTGCTTATGTATCACGACATGAATTTAATTGGCAACGCACTGTGCAGGCGCCGGCAAGGCATGAAATCCTGTAAGTCTTCTGACACACAAAATTAAGCTCTTCTTGCTGTGCCAGGTATGAGATATCGCGTTGGCAACCAAATTGATGCTGTCTACATGAGGGACGCGGTAGGTTAATGAAAATTATTATGACCCATCATTCAATTGCCGAGGATGTACATTGTATCATGAGATAGAAGTGGGATCAAACATCTATTGAATTATTTGTTCAAACCGGTTACCTCTCGTGTATGTATGGATGTACAGGGGAGGTAACCAGTCTATATTTTGTTATGATCCCAATCTGCCATTTAATCGCCTTGCATCATGGAATAGAAGAGAGATAAAACGTCATCAGGTTTCAGGCCTATTGAATGGTTATAAATAAACTCGCCGAAACGAGCTATAATTCTCTGAAATATGTTCCTCCAGGTAAAAAGAATCTTGCGGCCATTGTGATTTATGATGATACCTCTGAAGTGTTTGAATTGAAATGGAGCTGTTCTTGAAATTACAACACATACAAGGGAAGTGGGAAGAGGCGCCGACATACTGACAGAGCCACATGACTTCACAGTATAGTCTTCCGGTTAACCTAACGATTCGTGATATGTGTTGTAACTCAGGTACGCTTTTATTGTACCTGTTCATGTGGCAACTTGGATGATATGACCACACGGCCCCTAGCACCGGCGTAAGCGGTATTAGATACAAATATAGAGAGCTATGATGGAAATGCTCTGACAACTCGTATATTGGTAATTATATTGGTGAGCTGTTTAGTCTTACAACACAGTATTCAAACCGAAAAAGAATGGCGCACTTTTTTTGTTGTCCTGCGAATTATTCTATGACAGGTAAAAGATTAATATTCAGTAGAAATATGATAAAATGGCACGCTTATTTAATTCTAACTATGCCGAGCATTGTGTTAAAATTTCATAACTTTACTCTTTATATCATATGAGTTATTAGAAGACGAATCTGAATTTTTTTTTTAAATCCGGTTAAATGAATCGCCAACCCAATGCTAATCTACTGAATTTTCAACATTATTTGTTAAGGATATCCGCTGCTGGTAAATCAAAGTAATTAATAATAATGTATGTTGTTGCATTCATAATCGTGTAACATAAGGAAAAACAAAGATGAAAAAATATAGGTTAGTGTGCATTTTTTAGCTGTAGGCAACATTAAGTGGCCTGACCTATGCCCTATTTGATACCCCAGAAAAAAATAGGGAATAGCCCTAGTTTTGAAGCATATTCATAAAAAATGCGAATAATTAGTATTTAACATTTTCTTATATTCTAATAGTTTGCAGATGATCACAATGTCTATCAAAGTTTATCAAACTGAATGGATGTTGCTGTGTAAAATTTATAGCTAGAATGCTTTCAAAGGAAATTCCCATCTCTTAACATAGGAAAGGGAGATAACACAATAGGAAAAACAGGTAAAATGATCGCCAAAGCCAAAAATCACCAGCGGACATCCGTAAAAAGACAAAAAGGGGAAATTAATTACTTGCTCATCACCAGTTAGATGAACATGCGTGGTTGACCTGCAGTGTTCGCCGAATTCACCAGTCCTAATCTCTAGATGTATTGTCTGACAGTTTATTTTAAAAGCTTAATTTTGTACTTCATATGCTCATGGTGCTCATATGAACAGACACAATTAAAGCGTGACTGAGATACATCATTCTCTAGATGAGGACTTTACAATGATTATCATGGATTAAGAATACTGATCAGCGATACGGATTTGATATTTTTCGAACCTCATGATGTCTTGCCGGCATCACTGAAAAGTGTTGACCGCTTCTCTCTTGCAGGAAACTAGCCTATGTTTATGTATACTATGATTGTCTTTTTGAATTTGGTTCTAATTTGATGCTAATACTGTTATATTGTGCCAAAGAATATATCTTTGGATTATGGACGCGGATATTCTTTAATGGACGACGGCTGAATTATGAATGACGGACCAGACGCTTGTAATTGAAAGTTAATCGGACTGCTGTCATAATTATATTGTATAAAGCCATGCGAAATGAGGATGTAACCTACCCTTGCTTGTTTGACGTCTGAAGGCACAACGCGGAAGAAGTTGGGGTAAACGGTTCTGTTGCTGAGGTCGGGAGCTGTAGCTTCTGATCCAATCAGGGGAACACTGGTTCCTCGTAACAATTCTGCCACAGTGGCTGTGGTATGACTCAAAGACGTACCAATGAATCCTATAAAATAACCAAATTGCCAACTTCAATATCTTGTGCGTTTGGATATGGTATCAGCTTAATGCGAATCGGGTGTGCATTGCTTTGACTGAAACATTGTAAAGCAATAGGAATCGTAGACTGTAGCAGCCTCCGTCTGTGCGAAATGTACATGCTTATGACTAATGCGGAAAACACAAGTTAAAGATGAAATATTCAATGGCGCTACACACTAAACAAAAGGGTTCTGCTTTAGAACACCTGTGTAACACTGTGTTGAACATCAGTTGTTGTTCTCGAATAAATAAGAATAGAAGTGTTCAAAATCTTTCCATTCAGTCGTATTCTAAACGTAAACACTGGTGTTTAAATCTTAATGGTCCAAAACTAGAACAATAAAAAGGTGTGGAAGAGAGGCGGTGGATGGTCTGCAGAGCCACTGATGTATTTTGCGATTTTCAATATATTTTGCGATTGGTGGAAACTGAAACAGTGAAGTATCAATTCGAAACTACATCTCCACGGGATATATCAGTATTCCACATCTAGCCATGACATCATCAGATTAACATTATGGATTGCCTTGGCAGTGATCCAGGACAGATGACTTCTCATAAATATCACAAGAGTCAATGCTCAGTAATGAAGGTAGACTATTACGTACCTGCATAGCTGATGTTATCAGCACCTGGACTACTACTACTACACGTTAGAAGGTCTGGGGTACTCATGTTGGTCAGTTTGTCCAGGGCTATCTTAGCCGCTTTCCGCTCCAAGCCACAGTCATCATCTATGTCCACTCCTGGAATTAAGTAGTTTATACAGGTTATACCGGCAACCCAGCGTTACATACATCTGTTATATATGATGGGCGTTTCATTACAACACATATAAGGGAAGTGGGAAGAGGTGCCGACATACTGACTGCGTCACATGACTTCACAGAATAGTCTTCTGGTTAACCTATTCTAAAGCACATACCAAGAATCTAACGATTCGTGATATGTGTTGTATCGCTTTTATTGTACCTGTTCACGTGGCAACTTGGATGATATGACCACACGGCCCCTAGCACCGGCATAAGCGGTATTAGATACAAATCTAGAGAGCTATGATGGAAATGCTCTGACAACTCGTATACTGGTAATTTGTGAGCTGTTTCGCTGTGACAACTCGTACATTGGAGATTGGTGAGCTGTATCGTCGTCAGATGTAAATGACGGCATTTAACACAAAAGACTAGTCTGTAAGGCCCGATGTCGACCCAGCATCAACTTCCCACAAATGCCAACATATTTCAAGGACCAAAAGGTCTGTACAGGGGGCGGGCCTCGGGGACGAAACGTCCACCAGCAGAATCTCGCCATATACAGGAAAAAATTACAACACATATAAGGGAAGTGGGAAGAGGTGCCGACATACTGACTGCGTCACATGACTTCACAGAATAGTCTTTTGGTTAACCCATTCTAAAGCACATACCAAGAATCTAACGATTCGTGATATGTGTTGTATCTCAGGTACGCTTTTATTGTACCTGTTCATGTGGCAACATGGATGATATGACCACACGGACCATGCACCGGCATAAGCGGTATTAGATACACATCTAGAGAGCTATGATGGAAATGCTCTGACAACTCGTATACTTGTAATTGGTGAGCTGTTTCGCTGTGACAACTCGTACATTGGAGATTGGTGAGCTGTATTGTTGTCAGATGTAAATGACTGCATTTAACACAAAAGACTAGTCTGTAAGGCCCGGTGTCGACCCAGCATCAACTTCCCACAAATGCCAACATTGCCTAACTAATCTTCAAACTTTGGTAATTATAGCCGTTTTCATGGTTTCCATTCCGGAGAAAATTATTCTCCGTCGGATCCCGGTCGAGGAATAGAGAATTGATATATGTGTGTGTGTGTGTGTGTGTGTGTGTGTCACTACGTTTTGAGGGTTTTTTCATATTTGTTCAATCCACTCTAAATTTTCACTGTTGATATATTGGACCAATAGCTCTCACGTTATTGATGTATAGGTCAATAAGTCAACGGTCAAGGTCACAACATCGGAAACTGAATCTAAATATTATCCGATATGTATTTTGAATCAACAAACATCTCAAACACTTTAAGATGTGTTGGCCTTGTAATGTTAAGGATACCTGTTTATTGCTTAGTTCAAAGGTCAGGGTCATAGCCGTCTAAAAATGAGAATAAATCTGCCTTTTGCGCTATTCCTAATGCCGGTTTCGGCCGCAAGGTGGCGCTAGCGCTCACTGCACTTTGGTCTGTTCCGGTTTAGCTGTCTGCTACTGTAAACATGTGCAGATGGGAAGGCGGGTATTGTATTTCGCCTCGTTTCGTCAGATTTTCTCACTGATGGAGACGTCCTTGGTAATTTACGTAAATATAGTCATCAAGTCTAATTTTTACTCGTTTGTACAAGCATAATAAAAGCCGCTTTGTCAACAAATTATAGTATATTGAGGTATTATTCACCAAACTTTTCAAACCTTCAAAGTTGCTTAAATAATTCCAAATAAGCCTATTATTATCCCCTACTTGCAGGTACAGCGATCAGAAAATATAGAAGTGCTGACTCTCTGTACGAGTGTGCGTCACAAATTCTTGTTAGCACGATAACTTATAAACCTTTACGTCAATTCACTTAACAGTTTGACAGACGATATATTGGACAAATACCCATCACGCTATTATTATCAAGTTCAATCAATTGAAGGTCAAGGTCACAGCACCCCGAAACTTGATCTAACATTTTATCTGTTGAATGAAACACTTTATTCTCTTTCTAAATATTGTTACGCGTGATACATTCAATCAGTTGTGCCTTTCCAATCGATTAAATTCTCAAAATATTTTCAAATATTCAGCTAAGCTATCAAATATTCATTCTTCTTTCATTGCTCACTTTATGAGCTCAAATCCACAGTTTTCAGATAACATCAAATAATTCTTTCACAAAACTCATCATATGATAACAGACGATCATTCATGACTATATCTTTGACTCACATTATTCCACATCTGATCCATTTCTCAGAATATAACAAACGACTATTATTTCACAGTGCCTGTTTGCGTTTTTCATCATTTTCCTGGTGTTGACAGACATTAAAATCGAGGCATGTCAGTTAAACTTTTTTCCACAGCAGCGCTTTTATACTTCAAATACCACTGAATCACAAGACAAAAACGCAGCTTTCGAATACACCGTGATTGATTCCTCAACTCGAGTAGAAAAACAGAGGCAGAATTTTCTAGCTTGGAGATCGCTCAATCACAATCTCCTCATTCAAGTCATACATATCATGCATGTCAAACCATTCTCTTCACACCGGACTGTTCTTTTTACCTTGATGAACATGATGTCTTGCTGGCATCATTGAAAACTGTTGACCGATTCTCTCTTGCAGGAAACTTGCCTAGTATTATGTATACTATGATTTATTATTTTAATTTGGTGCTAACGCTGCTATATGAATTAGGTCTTTGGATTATAAACGCGGAAAATCTCTAATGGGCGACGGCTGAATATTGAATCGGACTAGACGTTCGTATTTATGATTGTCAATCTTCTTTTTCCAAACGAATCAAAATAGTAAAGTTTTAATTTCTCTAATAACAATTTCCGGCATAGTGACAGACTGCATACGATGCATAAAATTGAGATATTAAAAAGGTTTTTATCATTCGAATTTCACCCATAATTGCAAAAATCATTTCTATTATCTCCCCAGTTTGTAAGCTGCTGAAAATCACATCCAGTATTTTAGTTTATAATGACTTGTCCATTTCATTGCTCCTATCACTATTTTAAATTTTCCATATTTTCTAACCAGATCCCCTCGGTTTTTGTTTTATTTATCTGCAATACCCGAAAATACAGGAAACTATTCCGTAATAGACAATACTTCTAACAGATCATTGTCATTATTCACATACATGGGTGTGCCATCTGCATATGTGATAAACACTTATCTTGAGAGCTAATAGCTATGTGTTTGATTTCCGGAGTGTGTCAGTTTATTGACCATGCATCATTTCAACAGCCAATTCGCAAGCGGCGAGAAGGGACATCTCTGCCGGATGCCTGTGCAAACGCTGACCTACTTGGATAACCAATCTCAATTGTTCGCATAACTGCTTGCATCTGCATTCAAAATCTATACTCATCTAACAAACTTACCAAATAATCGAAACCATTCGATCATATATTATTTAGCAATAGGATCGGTCGCCTTTTTGTAGTCTACAGCGGAGTCTGAGTATTCACAGACATCGTATATCTGTCTGATAACTGTCCGATATGTTTCCATTTTTATGTATCCAACTTGAACTTCATCAATCAAAGTTGGTATTACACATAATATACACCTCTAATCGCAAGCGTTTTTGCTAGTAATGTATAAGCTGTGTATGATAATGTTATTGGTCTCCTGTTTCTAATGTCATCCCTACTCAATCCCTCACCTTTATATAACAACGTAACTGTCCCCCTCTTTTCGAGACTGATAACTCTCACTTATTATAGGCTCTCTTTAAACAAACATTATTAAATGTTTTATCTTACTTCTAAATATCTTATAATACTCCGTCGTTAAACCCTCAATCCCGTTTCTCAACTGTTTTAGAGCAGTTTTTACCTCGTCAACTGTTACATCTGCGTCACGAGAGTTTTTATCAGTTCATCCATTTCATCCATGTTTGGAGTTGTTAAATTTTCAACAAATGCGTTGTACATGCTTTCGTTTCCATTCAACTCTGTTTTTGTAATAAACTTATCACAATATTGACACTCGTTTAAAATGTATTTCGTATCAGATACAATAATTCCATCGTATTGCTTGATTTCACATATCACGAATCGTTAGATTCTTGGTATGCGCTTTAGAATAGGTTAACCAGAATACTATACTGTGAAATCATGTGGTTCTGTCAGTATGTCGGCACCTCTTCCCACTTCCCTTATGTGTTGTAATCTTACAACCCTCGATTTATCTAGATTTGTAAAATATTTTGTATTTTGCCTCCCTTCCTCAATCTACTTGACTTTTGATCTAACTTGTGCCCCTCGTACCTGAGATACAACACATATCTCGAATCGATAGATTCTTGGTATGTGCTTTAGAATAGGTTTACCAGAAGACTATTCTGTGAAGTCATATGACGCAGTCAGTATGTCGGCACCTCTTCCCACTTCCCTTATATGTGTTGTAATTCTAGTTCTCTCTTAATCATGTCCATATCTCAAACTAGTTGTGATTAATTTGGATTTTCACTTACCTTATTCCTAGAAAAGTTAATCTCTCTAGTGAATATTCATTATTTCCTTCTAGAAAAGTTAATCTCTCTAGTGAATTATTCATTATTTCCTTCTTTTTGAATTCGTGATATACCTGATAGAGAATTCCCTGATTTGGAGTTTACATAAATCCCACATTGTCTGTGGGTTAGTGTGGTTTGTTGTCAATTTTACTTCCTCAATATATCAGTTTTAGGTATTAACATATTCTCGGTCTTGCAACAGGGAATTATTAATTATTAAATTTCCAATAAGAAGGCACTTTTTAAATTCTATCCATACGAATGTCCAAGTAGACACTGCGGTGTTCACTGCCGGAACAATCAAAGATTTCACAACATTCAACTTGGTCTAAAACTGTATTAGATAACAAATTATTTTGCCCAAGTGTAGTTTATTTTCTTCGTGTGTCAGACGCCATGTATCATTCAATGGTAAACGTGTTGTCAACTCACAGACTGCTGTGCATTCCGTGGAAGTGTGATCATTACCTCATATGATGTCATAATTATTCTGTACAGCAAAAAAATCTCCCATCATTATACTTTTTTTTATTTAATGTTCATCATATCTATTTATTCTCGTATGTCAATTAAAATAATATTTGATATTGTACCACATTTGGTGCATATATGTTAAGCAACTGAAATTCATTCTCTTCAAATTCATATGATAACGCTGATAATCAACATATGTATATATATATATATTTTTTGGTCTTTTGGTCAACATTAATGTTGATAATTCCAAATAAGTTATTTTACCAAAATTGATCCTTTACTAACCAAGACTCTGTTCCTGAATGAGCTCTCTTCACTGTTATAATATTTAACTCCCTACTGTGATTTCCATTTTTCAACGTCAATTTTAATAATATGCGCTTCTTGAATGCATGTTAAATCAAAATTATTTTGTGTTATATATCTAAATATTGATTTTCTCCTCATATCAATGTTAGGTCATCCCAAACTTGAATCTGAATCCACATGAACAGCTACAATCAAAGCGTGGCTGAGATACATTTTTGGTTCTTGTGTTGTTTTAGATATGCCGTCAGACTATTCGCCTGTGGAGTCATATGGCATCTTGTCAGTACCCCGGCATCTTTTCCCACCACATTTATAACTTACGTTTAATTGTCTAAATCGAACATATACCTCGAAACATACATGTTAAAATTTATTGATTTTTTATTCTTCAAAAGTACATATACCTTGTCCATGTGCTTTCAAAGAAGCTCACTGATTTGTATTTTTGGGTTCTTAACATTTGACTATTATACAGGTATGATTAAGTCCATTGTGCATGTTGGGGCATATTTAACCCTAGGGACACTTTTTCTCCGTCTTACATTACTGGATGTACCTATCTGGCATGTAACATATCAGAGCAGAAGCCCTTATAGCTGTTTCTACCCAAGTAATGAGACTCTCATCACCTTGATTAAAACACAACGGAAAATTAGTTTTACTAGGGACTAAGATTTAATCCTTAAAATTCATGTATGAATAATGTATAAATTCATTGCGATTGATTTGTTGCTACTTTTTATGGTTTTGAGATATTTGAGTGACTGAACTGAACTGAACATTATTACACTCAACTGATATTAAGTGAGATATGAGGATACAACCATATATACATTTTGTAGCGGAATAGTTTACACAGTTGAATTGAAGTAATTAATTATGAATGCGCAGAAATTTATAAGGAGTGAAAAATAAGATGTTGATAACAAATTTCTAATTTTATGAATGTCTGGTTGTTTAATATAATTATTCGCTGAAAAGGGGACATTGAAGCAAATAATACAGCTGAACTACAATAGCTTGCACATCAAACAAAGACCAAAACCAAAATCAATAACTAGTCGAAATTTGGCACCTAATAACTGAAGATAATTAAATTGTCTTTGAATATGAGATATGTGACGCCTTCAGATGAATTTACTCATGACTGACAAGTCTGGAAGTAAATCGAGCTTTCAATGTTCTATTTCAATCCGTACAACATAATTTTTGTCAATCATATATCAATCATATCTTTGGCTTCACCGATCGACTTGACATATTTAATCCATTTCTGGTGGTAATATTCACTCTCTGTGTCTGCTAAAAAAAAGAATGTAACTAGATAAGCGAATTTCGGTTTTGTTTCTCCACAAAGTAATCTTGCCCAGAAACCAACAATTCATGTTTTTTTATTGTTATAACTAATGGATATAGGCCTAGTTCTCCATACAGCATGTAGCGGTACCTCTTTTTACAGACATGTCTTTAAAAAAGAATTATCTTTATAATAGCACCATAAAGTCTCACCAAGCGTGGAATATGTGAATTCACGGCTCACGTCCCATATGTGTTACGGTCTTAGTGATTAAAATAGATAAATTATACACGGAAGGAAGAAATTGAAATCCCTAGAGAAAAGCTTAAGGATTAAATAGCCTAAATTATGAGTCATTAAACGGATGATATATGTTACGACGTACATAACTCAATTGTATCAACATTAATTAAGCATGAATTATTCGCTCTAATAAATAGGTAATTAAAAATTACCACGTGGTTCCATAACATTTCAGCTTTTCTGTATTACATCAGTGTTAAGCGAAACGTGAAATGTCAAGATGCTGGATTAATGCATGTAAAAAATGATAAACCAACTGTCCTCATTACTATAGAAGCAGCAAAACTATGATGGGGAATTCCCTTCAGTTCCCCCAAAAATTATCCCTTTCAATAAACATCTTAATCATAATGTACAATACAACTGAAAGACCTACAGCAGTTTAAAGGTAGCCAACCGTTACTTCATCTGACATTCTTATCACGCTTTCTTGTTTACACGTAAAATGAAATTTTCCACTCTCATTGGATAACTCGCCAGACAAAGTACCCAAGCGTTAGTTGTGGGAGTTGCTTTTGTACTGATCTGTTTAATGTTTTCATCGTTTCATATCCAAGAATGACCCACACGAAATGATTCATTCCTGATACTTTGTTACACTGTTTTTGTTTTTAAATGGTGTAATGGTACAAAAACATGCATCAAGACACGTAATAAAAACCTTTTGGGTTTACCAAGTATGCTCCCGTGAACAATTATCTCCATGAAAGAGAAAAACATGTTAATTAAAAATAGTTGAAACAGCTCAAGAGTGAATGACACTTACTAGTTACAGTTACCAGTTAATTTAGTACAAAAACTACATGTACATATGTTTTAGTACTTCAGACAATCAAACTATATTTCAAACTCAAGCCGAAATGTTCCACTCTCCGACATATTTTTTCTTAATTGCTAGCTCTTTATAAAGTTCATTGCCTGCTTCGATCTTTTGCTTAATTGGCCAGGAATAGCAGGAATATTCGCGATATAAATACGCGAGACGTGGAGGACGTTGTAATCACAGTGCATGACTGATTTCAGAACTGATGGCATTCTCGATTTTGCCATGTACCATTAGCTGCCACTTTGGGTCAGGTTGAGCAATTTGCATAATTCCTCTATATGGTGTCATAGTATTTCAAATAGTTGAAGTGCGGGAGTGTGGCCATGGTGAAAGAGTGCTGCTGGTCTGACGTGGGTTGGAATCCTACCGAGGACTTTCAGGATATGAAAATATCCCCGCTCACAGCTGGGCTTATCAGTGTCCAGGGTAAAAGGAACTGAGGGCGCTCTCGTGTCCAGGCACATGTAGGCACCGTCGTGATATGGCTGAAAAATTGTTGACAACGACGTTAAAATGCTACTCACTCACTCAAATAGTTAGGTTGTCTAATAATCGCGTTATTCTCATAACCATAGATGTTTCATTTAGCTTAAAGTTCACATTTGCCAAAGAGCGATCTTTACCACACCATAATTCCTCACATCTACCTCAATTTTAAGTACAAATGCATGAAAAAAAAATTATTATAACGGACTTATATAAGATAAACATTCAGTGGAAATTATTCCATTGTGCGCCATAATTTTCCTACAGGTTGTTTGTTTCTGAGAGTACACACGCACGTAAAACAACACTTGATTTGACACGAGTTTGTTTTGTAAATTAATTGGGAGAGAAAGTCCCTGGTCGATTTCCCGATTGAGTATGACCAGCTGTACCGGTAAGCCCTTCATGAAACAGCTCCACGGACAAATGTGAGATATTCATTTTCAAAAACACATTTCTCTCGCTTCCTTTGAATGTTTTGTCTAGTAATCACGCATACATGAGAAGCTTTATTCTTATCTTGCGAGTACCTGTCACAAAACAGGAATTCTGAAGAATTATAGCTCAGTAATGCATACAAATCGCCGTTCAGCAATACCTGTTATACATTTATATCCAGTTATCTTTTCCAACTGAAATAAAAAAATTAACGCGCTCTACACCCGTCATGACCTCATGTTCAGTATTTCCCCATTTTGTGTTAGACCAATCAGTCATAAATTTATGTTCAAGACATGTTACAGAGTGGTAATGGAAAGCAGCGATAAGTAAATGAAATATTTATATCAGATTAAATGCCAAAGTTTACTGCATGTACTGGACTCAGTGATCGGCGGAAAGTTGCAACAGCACGGTAGGCCAACACTGCTTTTGTTCGCTGAACTTCTATTATAATTTCTGGCTATTGAAAGTTCAAGTGGACGAATAAATGAATGTTTACTCGCCAAACACACAGCAAGCAGAAAAAAGCAGAATATAAGAAAAAAAAACTGTAGCCTTATTTGTGGCGGGAATAAAACCGCAGTGGGGGGCTTGGTCTATTCACAGTCATATCCGAAAGCTGGTAATAATACATACAGAACGCAGTGAATAGAACGCCCACTGCATATGTGTGGTGGATGTTCGTCTTGACAATGTACAAATACATATGTTGTTCTTCTCGAGTACTAATGGTGCAAAAATGTTGGTAATCTTACGTCGTCTATGACAATTCCAATCGTCAGTCCCGACATTCAATATTCAGCCGTCGTCCATAAAAAAAATTACGCGTCAATAATCGAATAAACTCCAAAAGTGTATGAAATAAAATGAACGCCTACATACGGAAATCATCAGAAGTCAGCCATTTCAAAGTGCGTCCGTTTCTTATTCATCAGTACGTGTGCATTGTACAATGTATAAAATGTCACGATATTCTCTCACAGCTGAGCCGTACATATTTTTATGTACTACTTTTCTAAGACGTATACATACATAATATACAACAATAAGAACCTGCATCCTGTTTGGACTTGACTTACCTAATTTTAAACCGGGGATGTAGGACTGTCCACTGCCCTGTCCGTTCAATTTCTGGATAGCCCAGACTACAGCAGATGCCACCTGAATTTCGCTGGGTTGGAAGTCTCCACAAAGTCCGTTAGTGGGTTCTCTCAATCCCATTATAGTTGACAGTACGATGTCCCCTTCAACTCGGATGCGATCCAAGGGGCACTGACCTCCAGACGCGAGAGTCAGGTGATATGGCCCCACGACAATGATGAAAATGTACAGCAGCGTGGCATGGAGGAATATCATTTTGGAGGAATTTCATATCACGTTAGTCCAGACATTCAGCAACAATTTTAGTTCAGTCCTGTACCACTAAGGTTGTCCACTTAGTGTTGCTGGTGCTTTCTCCGCTATTCCTTTATCATAACTCCCGGATATGAACGACGATGATCTCCGTCAAACCACAAACGATGGCCCAAGTAGCGGCAGTAAACGTCATCTTACCTGAGAGGCAGCTGTGTACACTGAAATAGTGGAAAAGTACATTTCTTTGGAATTAAATTCATACAGACCAGGTTAACAAAGTTATTACTGTCGGTTTGCATGTAGTAACACGTAAACAACTTTATGTGTCTCATAGCAGGCCCCCAGGCCGTGGACATGTATACGGCGTATGTGCCTTGAACCTGTACATGTCAGTGACACGCATGGCTTAATACCATGAGAGACTGAATACGGTCAACCATTATGTTCAAACTCATTCAGGTTTCGAAATACTTCCAACACCAGGGCATCACAACAGATTTATTTCGATATCAAGTCGGGGAAAAAATATATATATAGCAATATCAGTGTTTTCTTTCTTTATTGTTCTTGTTGTTGTTGTTCACTGCATCTACAATTATTGATTTACCTGTACTATATTGATTGAATATTTTTCCATTCCAAGCCCGTTGCTATTGATACAACAATGGCCTTTGAAACGTTAAAAAGATGAATTATTAGCCAATAAACTTCAAGTGTTGTACATTATTCGTCAAAACCGAGACGTAATGAATGTAAATATTTGATGTAGCTCTCGTTATGTCCAGATGCATGCGACACGATCAGGCAAATATACATGTATTCCCAGTTCAGAAATTCTCCTCCATACAACATAAATTCTCCACTTATACACGACTTATATACATAGGTTATAAAGAGAACCGAAAGTTGTATAGTGAGTTCGTCTTTTATATGAACAAACCGGCATACCTGGGAACAAGGTGACCTGGGGGAGATTAAAAGCTTGTTCAGTGGCCTACACGGCTGGATAGTTCAGGATATCCGGTTTCGTTATTTCTATAGCATTGTGATATAGTATAGTAAATGTTTTCGAAAACACCTGGGTACAACCATACGCTGCAAACGATTGTCAATCCGTTGAACGAAAACCCATGCTCTCGAAACAGCAAAGATGCCTATGGAAGAAAAGCCTTGTCACTGGAAGGAAGTTAATCAAATCAGTAACAACCAAAAATCTATTAGACTATTCAGCGTGTATCTGTTTGTTGCGCATACAAATCTAGCATACCCACTACATAAGGTAGTTGACGTGATCTAGGTAAAAATAAAGTAAATGACGTCACTTCCGCCAAAGGTCGATGTTCGAAGAATATCCCGCATTAAATGCTCAATTGTGTTATTATTGGATAACTTTCATTGTGTTCCGTTTACTTATAGTATAAAGTCTCGATTTATTCCTGAAAAAAATGGTGACAGTTGCGACCCTGTTTTCTGTACAGGACACAAACAAACGACGATACCCATGTGACCAGCTCAGACGGACGAAAAGTGCTTGCCTCAGAACACAGTTTTGCGTTCTCAAATGTGTCATTTCACATGAAGTCGGAGGAGTGATAATTAGACTGTAGTACTCCCTGTTAAATCAAGATATTAACAGACAGCTCCAGCTGTCTCCCCTTCAGTGATCGGTCATTCGACCCCGCTATTTTAAACTAAGACGAGCATTCTCATTGGATCACTATTTGAGGAGCCACTCCAATCTTCATACACAACCAAGTGACTGTCTCAGTTTACCGATGACATAGCGCGGCCTCGTTTTCGATTTCAAAATCTGGCGTCTAGCTGGGAAAATGTTGTTGTTGCTGCATCACCCTATCATTGGCCCTTCGTAGAAGGGTCCAATACTATAGGCTAGAGTGGTAATCAACAACATCAGTATGTAGTTCCAGGCTAAAGTATGAGAAACCTGTTTAGCCTGGGACGTAATGGGACAAATCAATACTGTATTTTTACCCACAATGTAGCATACAGACGGAGCTCGCTGATTCATATTTAATTCAACCATCAATGTTTGACAACACAATTTAATTGGAATAATCAGTGCGGGTGAACATGCTACTCGTGAATTCTGTACACGTGAGGCCCTGTAGGGGAATCCTAGACGATAGACTTGAAAAAGATGGGTTTTTTTTATTCAAAGTTTGTGTATTCTATCTGAGAAATGCGGTTCTAAATCCACGGGGATAGTGATTTTGCAGTTACTTTTCATTTCTTCCAGTTAGAGGATGCCAATGAAGGACAATGCTATTTATGACAGTTGTGTTATTGGAGGTTCCCGGATGTAGTCAGACTGAGTGATTTGCACGTGCAATTTCGGGTTGGCCTAGATCACCATTTTTCTTGTGTAGGCAGATGGCGCTCTGTTGAATGTAGCACGATCATACGGGGCTTTTGGTTCCTTGAAGGCACTGTTGATATATATCGCGGGCTATTTGCACTGTTGACAACTGTTATTATTTTCTTGTTTGTTTGTTCGAATTAATCTTTTCTGTAGCTTCTTGGATGGGAGACTTTAATTAATCATTATTTTTAGTGCTAGGACAATTTAACTGTGAGAGTTCACCATTTCCCTTGTGTAGGTAGATGGCGCTGTATTGAATATAACACTGCCATACGGGGCTTTTAGGTCTTTTAGGAAGTTGATGCTGGGTCGACATCGGGCCTTACAGGCTAGTCTTTTGTGTTAAATGCCGTCATTTACATCTGACGACGATACAGCTCACCAATCTCCAATGTACGAGTTGTCACAGCGAAACAGCTCACCAGTTACCAGTATACGAGTTGTCAGAGCATTTCCATTATAGCTCTCTAGATTTGTATCTAATACCGCTTATGCCGGTGCTAGGGCCGTGTGGTCATATCATCCAAGTTGCCACATGAACAGGTACAATAAAAGCGTGCCTGAGATACAACACATATCACGAATCGTTAGATTCTTGGTATGTGCTTTAGAATAGGTTAACCAGAAGACTATTCTGTGAAGTCATGTGACGCAGTCAGTATGTCGGCACCTCTTCCCACTTCCCTTATATGTGTTGTAATTTGATAGCGCTGGTTATTCGTAAAACTTGACAGCTGCTATTATTTTATTGTTTGTTCGAATGAATCTTTTCTAAAGCTCCCTGGGAGAGAATCTATAATTATTTGTTAGTGCTATGGCACACAGACTGTTAGAGAGGCCACTGAGCCTTAGACTTTTGGGGCTGAATGCCGCTAAGCCGATTGATAGTTGGCGTTCTTTAAGAGTCTGTCGGATCAAGGCCGAAAGTCCTTGATGGATTAGCGCCGGTGTCAAAGGATCTCTGGATTGTGACACTAAAAAATGAACAAGCCAGAGATGTTCCCCTCTCAAACGGTATCTTGGATTTCCAAGATCAGTGCCATCACTTTGAGGCGATTACACCCACGAAAGTACTTGTCAGAACAAAATGCCCTGTGGAGATTACAAGCGTCCAGTCCGCCATTCACAATCCAGCCGCCGTCCACCAGAGAACACCCGCGCCCACAACCCAAAGACCCACTCCACACTCCATACAACAGCACCAGCACCAAACTCAAAAAGACAACCATAGTATACATAAACATAGGCTTGTTTCCTGCAAGAGAGAAGCGATCAACAGTTTTCAATGATGCTGCCAAGACATGATGATGTTCCAAAAACAGCAAATCCGCATCACTGACCAGCACTCCCAATCCATGATATTTGTTGTAAAGTCGTCATCCAAAGAATGACGCATCACAGCCACGCCTCGACCGTGACTGTCCACACGAGCACCACGAGGACCCCGAAGCACATGGGCCCACACGGCCCCCAGCCCCGGGCCAAGCGGAATTAGACACAAGTCACGAAACGCAGCGCCATAGACCCGGCACGCCACGTTCGTATTTGGCCATCAGCATGCGACACGTATCGCCAAATTTGAGAAACCTTGAGCGGAGGCGCCCGGTGGAACAGCCCTGCCCCACAAGTCCCCGCAACAATATTTTGTGACGTTGATTAAAATCATCACATTTAACACAGGATCTAGCAAATGCTACTAAGCGAGATATGTATACGCCATATGCAGGTCCCACTGGAATATTACTGTCCAGAAAGGGATAGTTTACGATGTCGAAATTGTAATCATCTCTTTTGTCATAAAGTCGACGAGAGAATGCCCGCTTCATTTTTATAGAGATATAGATCTAAATATGATGTGCCTGTAGGGCTATCTGTAGTTTCCTTCAAATCCAGTGAAGGTGGATATATATCCTTCACTGCCTCATTTATATAGCGGTTATCCACAGCGAAAAGATCGTCTATATAGCGTTTGGTGAATGAGAAGGAACGGGCTTTGAATGGATCGGTTTTGAAAGCGCCTGCATATAGTCATATTCATAAGAGAACAGATACAGGTCAGCCAACAGGGGTGCACAATTAGTACCCATTGGAATACCTATATGCTGCTGATATATTGTGTTGCCAAATTTCACATAGATATTTTTAATAAGAAATTCAAGCAACTCTATCAACAAAGAAACATCCCATGAATGATATCTCTTGTGATATAGTAGAGCTAAAGAATGCTTTATGGCTTCCGACATTAATATATCTACGATCAGTTTCTTGAACACAGATACTATTAATGAACTTAGACGGCCAATAACGTCCTGATGAGGGATTGTAGTATAGAGTCGAGAAATCCCATGTGGATACATGTCTGTACGGTATGTGACCTTTAGCATCAAGTTCTTCCGTAGGACATTTTGAGTTTTTCAATATCCACATACATTCAACGCCAGAGTTCTTAGAAATAGTGGCGCAATACCTTTCCCAAAATGCTTTTACCTCCTGAAGGGCCCTCGTCAATAGGGTTGAAAAAAGCTTGGTGGTGCAGCGTCTAGAACCAGCTATGAATCTAGCATTGTATGGTGATTTATGCATTTTGGGAGTCCAGTATATTTGTGGTATGTCGTTATGATTGGTTGGAAGACAAATACCTCTTTCCCTGAGAAACTTTTTGTGATTGTTAAATAAATCTTCCAGAGTAAATGCAGTTTGGGAGTAAGTAGACGTATTTGATGAAGATATGTCTACACTCAATTCTTAACCAGCACCTGGTAATAGTAATATTTACATATGAATATTATATTATTCGGAGCTTTGTCTGCTGGGACTATGACGAATTTACTCTGGAGATTTGCTAGAACTTCTTGCGAGTTGAGGTTTCTCAGTACTTGTTTTGCTTGGGGAGAGTACTTCTGTCAATATGGCGGATTGTTTCAACGACCTCGCTGTTGGTGAGGTCCAGCCAATCAGCGAGTACTGTAGGTTCAACTTTTTCTCGCTTAGACCAATCAATAACGTACTGTTCTAATGCAGACAGGTACCACACACTGACATGATGATCAGATTTATTTTTGAGAGATATGGTAAAGTTCATGATTTTTCCCACGAGTACTATACTTTTGACAGGGATTTCAAAACTGGGAGTAGGAAGGCGTGGATGTCTGGCATCAAAACCACTCTTCCCTCCACAGTTATGTTTGGAGAGTTCAGACTTCCTGTTTGGTATAAAGGGCAGGTTAAAACCTGTTACACATGCGGAGATGAAAATCAAATGTTTTGGGATTGTCCATTTTTGAATAAATGCCTGAGTTGTGAACAGCCATGCCACAAAAAAACGGGAATGTAAAACTCGTGAAAACTCAGAAGGTCCGACTGACAGAAAAAACGGACTGCTTCGCAATATGTGACTGGAATTCAATCCAATCTCCCGTTACGGAAAAGTCCGCCGTTGCGGAGAGCTCTGTCACAATGAACGCACAGGAAGTCGAGCAACCTGAAAGCGTTGGTGATAGCATTTGGTCAATTGTTGGACCGGATGGCAAGACCTCAAAGAGGAATTCTAAGGTTAGACAAAGGAAAAGTAAAAAGAGCACAGAGGAAGCGGAAAATGTTCCCAACAGCTCAAACAGATTTTCAGCTCTCTCTGAGGAGGATGACGTTGATAATTCCTTTGATATTCCTGGTCCACCCCCAAGAGAAATAGGGTAGATAAAAGTCCGGAAAGTTT
>JAVTVY010007477.1:0-44495 GCA_036873755.1 Hanleya hanleyi | reverse complement strand
GTCGGCACCTCTTCCCACTTCCCTTATATGTGTTGTAATAGGACTAGTTTGGTCTGCTTAAGGAGCATCGAATACCCATCGGGAGCCGATATAAATTCCCACACATCAGGCCCACAGGCATAAAGGGGTAATCCATACTGTATGTCCTGGCGAACATTGTTTACACTGTAGGATAGGGGTTAACCGAGTTTCAACCTTTAATGCCAGTTTAGCCCAGAAACCATCGTCAATTTCATCTCCATGAAGACTTAACTTTGTCACATTGCATCATTTGTTTGTATAGTCTAGAGTCAAAGGTCAGAATCTCAATAAATAGAACTCATCCACAATAAATAGTTCGCGATGAGCACTTTGCCTCACAGACCGGGGCGCACACAATTAGGTATGAAAACACTGCCTGCTGTTATATATTTCGTCATGTTACGCGACGTTAATTTTAACGATTGTGGAGAAGAGCTGATAATACCGGTGGGACAGGAATGAATTCTTCCAGGAATCAATGTCGCTTTTCCTATGTTTCTCTTTAGAAACGTATGTGTTACCTGAGTTGCGAATAGATGTCTTAACTGGGTTAAAAGATAGGATTCGGACATGTATTCCTAACGGGCATCCTTTCCTTTTACACAGGCATCAATCAAAATACACATACCTTCAATTCCCATCGTCGAACAGAAAACGTCCCTTCACAGCTACAGGGTGTATAGTCAATCGCGCCGCCTAGATAGTTAAATAGAACTGAAAACTGAGGTACGGACTCTGAATGTTATGCTAAATCATGATACCAGAATGTCAATACCTAGATCTACGCCAACATAACCTACACTTCATCAAATATACAACCAACTTAACAATCATATTTGACATAGAATGGGCTTGTAATATACAGCCTAACTCTCGGACCTTCTGCACTGAAAAGCCTTATCGTTACGTACAGGAAAAGTTATGTGGATTTCAATCAGCCGACTCCAAAATCTGGCCGTTACTGATTAATAATGATAAATTGTTGATCGGTAAGGGCCATAAATTCTTGAAATTATCTGACCAAACAGTAGTGTAAAAAAAATCAGCCGACTACAAAATCTGGTCGTTACTGAATAATAATGATAATGAAAGCTCGTGTGAAACACGGGCAAAGAGCATCTCCCCAGATAATTTTGTAGCCCATAATTTGGTACTCACAGGGCTCCCCAATTTGGGCACACCCCTTATTATGGGTGGCAAATTTTTTTTTTGATGAGACAGAGGGTAGGGTACACACCCCTGAAGGATGAGCAATCACGAATCATCCCTGGTAGAAGTCCCTCGGAGAATGGATTTCTTCACCAATGGGCGAAACCCAGTGTGAGGCAACACCAACTTTATTTTGCATTTCATGGACCCACCGACATTAAAAAATCGAATAAAAATAAAATTTCAAATTGCCACTTTTATATTTTCTATGAAAGTTTGAACATAAAGACTTTAACCCTCTTTTTATTTCTGATTGTATGAATTAGGCTGTTGTACTCTATCTGAAACAATGCCAGCAAATAAAAATGCCAAACAACAAAAAATAAATACATTTCACTATAATTTTTCACTGTAAGTCAGTGAATTGTTGTTGTTGTAAAATCCTGCTAATATTACTTAGGCAATAAGGACATTCAATGTAAATCAGGAACCTTCACTGGCTGTGTGATCTATCACTCTGTCCCGGTACCCATATTTCGACAGTGATGCAGTATGTCAGAGCTAGGAAATGGAGAGTGTTTCAACAACTCAGTCAAATGGGATAGGCTTCTAGTCAGTCACCATTTGCACAAGTATGCTGAATTTGGAGAGCTCATCTTCACTCCTTTAAAATGTATTGCTTGTGCTAAATTTGACCTCGATAAAACAGGTGAAGGTCAGTCAATTTCATTAATTAGGCTTCTGATCCATCCAGGGTCCGAAATAGAAAACTTTTGATGACCTGCTGTGGGGTTTTTTTCTTCAGAGAAAAATCGGAGGTCAAATTGAACATCACCTGCTATTTTTATAATTGGACAGATATTGTTTTCAACCTGTGCAAATTCAGACGAAAATAGTTAATTTAACAACATACAGTAAGGATCATTCATTTGTTAAGTTTCTTATGCATTTTATCTATCCAATTTCACAGAAAAATAAACTATAATTTGAACCATATCTTGTTAATATGCATGTACAGATTGACAGCCCTTATTAGTTACTAGAGACTGACCGAGAGTGAACATTATTGAACTTTAATGTTGTGATTCAGGTGTTACAATACACACTCCACAAATGTTGTAACTCGCATGGGAATATACAATTATGAAACCTGCGAGTAACAACATTTGTAGGCTTCCATCAATTCTGATGCGGATTGCCAAAAAATTTATACCTATATTATCTTAAAATGACAAGTCTTATCCAAGCTTCATGTCATGTAGAAGTATTCAATGTAGGTACATATCCACTTTATTACCATACTTTATTCATTTGTGCACAGTTTACTTAGTTCTTGCCAGATAACCAGATTATGTATTGTTTTCATCAATTAGAGTGTGTATTGTATCACCTGAATCACACCATTTGTAGATCACTGTCAGGTTATCGCTCAACAATTTCTGAAAATGACAGCATTTTAATATCTGTCCTACTGGCTTACCTATTCATAAATGTGTATTGGCTAAGATCACATTATGCCTTGTATATATACATGTACTGTGCGTATGGAACTGTTTGTAACTTTGTTCACTGCTGAAGATGCTATAACTAATAGCGAACTATACAGAATGAAATTTGTCATCTCTACTTGGAGTTGATTTTCTTCTCTATTATTGGAAAATCATCAGTGGTTCCAATGGATTACTTCAATTAGATATACATATGAAAATTTCCCAGGTGGGATGTGCCATATAGCAGGTATGTAGAAGTTCCACTTCAAAAATCTTTCTACTTTTTCAGTTCAAAAAATAATTATCAACATTTGTAACTATGCTGTCAAAATGCAATGGTATGTGCAATTTCACATCTTCAGTTTCAAATAAATTCTGGGGACTTCCACATAAAACAAAAAATTGTGCATTAACTGAGTGATAATTTGTGATTTTATTCATTGAAAATTGGCCAGAATGCATCCCCAGAAATCTGGAAGCCCAGGGCTATGTCAGTAATGGAGAGAGAAATAGCACTGATTTTGGAAATGAAGTATTCACTTTGTTGACACAAAGTCTACTAGGCCACTTATGTAAAGTGCATTATGCAATAAGTCAACAATTACAGGTCTTATTACCTGAATGGTCAACATACAGTCCTATAATATAAGGCCTGAAAGGTAAAGCAGAATATCAGTGTTACAGTATGTCTATTTGACAAAAATGGTCAGACTTCAAGCTCACTTGAATCCTTTCTCCATACTGACCAGACACTCATGGCAGAATATTTTCTCTGACTGCATTTTAGTTATGTGTGTAAGCAGGAGTTGATGTAGCATTGATTTAGATATATTTAGCTGACTTTACCCTGTGCCACATGATTATGCCAGCACTAACAGCACCAATGTCCTTACAATCCATGTTTAAAACATAATGTTAATAAAATTAGTAATTGTAAAAAAGACTGTATAATGAGATATAAATCAAGCATTGTGTTGATGGGCTGCAAAATCCGTATGAGAGGTGGGCCTTCAATTTCAATCAATCAAAAAAAAAACTTTCAGTCCTTTGAAATCCTTTGTCTGTCTGACAATAATAAACTTCATGAACAGTTGAAACACCAATAAGTTTATTGTCTATAGTTCCACCCAATGATGAACAATATCACGAACCTACATGATGAAGCAAACTCCTCAGATGTGGCCTGGGGAATGTATAGATATTGGACTCAAGTGATGAGAATTTCATATATTTAAAAAAAATGGCCATTTGGCCCTACATGGGATGTGAATTATAACACTGGGAATGTTATATTGATGTTCAGCAAAATAGAATTACTTTTCCCTGATTAAAAAGCAAATTTTCATTTTTGTGAATACAAAATCTTATTTTGAGATGCAAAAATGTGTCTCCATGATTCGCCAACACCACCAAAATCTTGTCAGTTCTTTGCCTATCTTGCAAGATCATTATTACACCCTGCATACCAAACGGCTGCTCCAACTTCCGCCGGAGGGTCAACTTCCGCCGGAGGGAAGATCGGGCAAAACGGTAGGACAACTTGTTGGTTTTTACGTTGATATGTCAGAACCATACCCTATGAACAATATCAAATTGTCTCAATCGTTAGATGGTACGTTTATTTAACAAGCTGACGTGTTTTTGAGAACGGGATAATTCTAAATAGACAATTACATCCATTAGAAGCCGAATCTAGAAACCTTTCTTAGAAAAACTACATCAAATATGCATTTTATCTAATTAATCAAGAATATACCTACGATCGTTATGTAAAACGAGGTTGCCTTTTAATGGCAAGATGATATTTATATGTGAAAAGGAAGAATTTTGATGATTTTAAGACGCATGAATATGACCTGTGTGGAACTGGTGATACAACATACGGCGGAGTGAGATCTGACTACCGCCGGAGTCAATAATAATATGATACAAAAACCGCCGGAGTACCACTGTCTCTTCTTGGCCGAGCTAAATGAATGTACCGTCCTCGCTCAATACTGAACCCATCGAACGAATGAAAAAGATACTATTTTAAAGCGAAATCCACTGAGTTAAACACACCATTTACACTGCGAAAAATATTGTGTTGTTTTAACACAATTTTGTGCTAAAATGGATACAACACAAAATGTTTTGTGTTGAAATCAACATGGTTTTGTGTTTAACTTAATATATCAACACAAAATTGTGTTGAGTTCAATACAAATTAGTGTTCATTCTTACACAATTTGTGTTATTTTCAACACAATTTTGGTGCTAAAATGGCTTCAACACAATTTTTTTTCGCAGTGTATGGTCTGAGATCTAAATCTGGCTTGAACCACAATCTTTAGGCCCAATAAAAGGACGTTCCTCACCCTGAGAAATTATCAGAATTTCACCAAATTTTGCAACGATGTACCTTGGAAATATACAAATTCATTTCAAGAAAAAAATTACTAAGTCATCGAACTCGTTTTTGTCTAATTTGTAAAAAAACAAGTGAGAAATGACTACATTGTAGTCAAAACCTGCGGCAGTGGCAATAATACAGTGAAAGACATATCAGCGGAGGTAGTGGTAATTGTAGAAAAAAGCGCCATCTGCCGGTGTTTTTATGCCAAGGGAAGTAATTTTCAACTTGTAACCCACAATTGTAGGGATTGCGTAATAGTTCTGATATCATATATATATATATTCACTTTCCCCATTCAAAATCCGACGATTTTGACTCGGCCGTGCCGTCTATACTGAATTGACAGACGAACTCACCATGATCGCTCTGGCAATGTTTTGGTACAAGTATCGTGTATGCCAAGTTTCAAAACATTCGGTTCAGTCGTTACTTTTTGCAAATCAAAAAGGCTTTCAAATATTTGGAAATCCAAACAAATTTCGAGGATTTAGTCATAGCGCGAAAATCTTCGCTCTTCAGTCTCCATTATCGCTTAATTTGCCGATCAAAATGGAAAATTTATATTTCCTTCAAAGTTATTTTTCAATAAATTTAGTATCAGGTCTATCACTTCGATCTGTGAAACTACGGAATGGGATTTAAGGCTTTATCGAACTGTCCACGAGGCATAATGACACATTTTCACTATTCAAATTGAGGCCTGTTACAGTCTTGATATTCGATTAAAATAATTAATCAGGTTTCTGCATTTACGTTCGTTATCATCTGCGAACTAAATTGCTTGCCACTCTTTTCCACGCAGTAAGTCAATACCAAGACATGGTTTGTTTCTTCTATATAAATGATTAACTATTTCATTCTTAGGAAGTATCATCTCAACTGACATGTTCGGCCAAGCCTTTTCGAAGGTTGCTAATTTTATTAATTTCTTTTCTTTAAAATCAAATTTTGCAAACAAGAAACATTTCTAGTCAGTATCTATGGATATCTTCCTATACTCAATTCGCGAATATGTTTGTCACTAAGTCATTCCGAAGGTGATTCAAGTGCGAAGTTTCGGGGCTAGTTCACTAAACAAGGTCTGTGTGTAAGAGAATGATGTCGAATTCTCGTTATTATCTTTTGATACATCAAATTGTTGCATTCGCGAAAATGACTGCCAAGTTAAAGTCAATGCGAAAGGTATCTAAGTATCAAAATCAAACTCAAAACCCCCTCCAGGAAAACAAAGGCCATAGCTTTTGGCCACGAGGTCAACTAGATCGATTTTATGGCCAGTAACTGCTATATATGACGTAATTCCATACGCAAAACTGATTGACAAAGTAACGTACATTTTGTATAGAACCAGTAAATTCTAGCAGAAAAGGGCTCCGTCTTGAGAGAATGGTGTCAAATGCAATATGTTTCTGCGCATTGTTTGCTGATACACATAAGTATTGAATTTACGGAAGTGATTAATGCTATTCTAAAGGGATTCTGAGTGCGGAAGAGGACGGGAACATCAATACCAGCGAATCAAGGCCCTGGCTTGCGAGAATGAGGATAGAGGCTGTGGTCCGAAAGAGAATCATTCAAAATAGCTATTTGCAAAATGTCATGCTTGTAACCGAAAGTGCTCAATATAACTGCACGACTGCGAGGTATTGTTCGCCCACAGGGGTGTCTAACTCATTAAATACTACATAGTCATTTCTGTCCCTTCGAAGTGGGCTACCATTTGAAATTGTCCGGTAATGAGTGAGTCCATCTGAATCCTTTCGTCGGCAAAATAAGCATTCAAGATTCAAGATTTTATTGTACAAACACCAGTCAAAGGCAGAGTACAAAATTTTAAGAGGAATACAACAAGAGAAACAATGGAACAGTGACATGAATATTAATATTTATATATATGTTATATCTGAGAGATATGTTATATCTGAGTGTTACCGTTGATATTAGAACCTTGATTTTTGGCATGAAGGTGCTTTAGGGGACTGTTACCAGCATGTTTCGAGCTGACCTACTTTTGATGAAAATCACTGGTGAATATAACTTGAGCCGTGCCCATCTTTATATAGGCAGGATTTCAACTGGGGGTCCAATAGTTCAGCGTACGTCAGAGTCCTAATGCCTACCCTACTTCTTATGTCCTGTGACGTTATTCACACTGGGCATGAAGGGGCATTAGGGGACTGCTGCCAGCATGTTTCGAGCTGACCTAATGTACTTTTGGTGAAAATTTCTGGTGATTTTTGATTAAAATCACTGATGATTCTAACTTGGGCCGTGCCCATCTTAATATTGGCAGGATTTCAACTGGGGGTCCAAGCGAGTCCTAATGCCTACCCTACTTCGTAGCCTAGGTCCTTTGACGTTATTCACACTATTCTCATGTATAATAAATCCAATCCGGAAATTAACGAAGCAATAATTAATTCCACCGAATATAGTTGCAAATGAATTCAAACGCGCTTGAAGACAGTGTTGTCATGTGAGATCGGAGGTTGAAAAGAAAAGTGTGGCAGAGATCACACTCTCTTAGCGCATGCGCATTTCAAAAAGTCACAAGAAGAAGAACAAGAACAACAACAACAACAACAACGCGAGCCTCCCGTAGACCTGCGTGCCGCAGGTAAAAATGATGAAATTTAAATTGTACGATTTTGCTCCAAAAATTGTCACACACCACCGAATATCAATGTGCGCTGCTCATGTTCACGTGGTCTTTGTCTTTCAGACCGGACCATTTCCATCTGAATTCAATGATAATTTGCTCATGGAATTGTCTGACTGTTAAAGCCTATAGCTAATTATTCCCATCCAATAATGGGGTCACCGAACTCGTTTGACTTCTAACATCGTTCGACGCAGATTTCCTCTAAAAGTGGCCGGAAATTAATTGACGATGCTATGCCGTGTGCTGTTATCAGCGTGATCGAAGGGAGACTACCTAATGCAACGTCATTTGGCATTCGCGCTATAAATACATGCGCGACGTTGTGCGCATCAGCAAAGGTGGGGAACGTCTTTAAACTAAATCCACGGAGTTAAACACACAACTCCTTGTCATTTATGGTCCGAGGCCTAAATCTCGCTTGAATCACAATAGTTGGGCCCTATCATCGCCTGGATCCGTTCTAAACATAAGGCCTACCAAAGAAAGCCAGTCATATATCAATGAGACTAAACTCGCACACGCTATACGCTGACCATATGTTGACCTCCGGCCGCTGTCCAGCATATTCACTTTCCTCCAATCAGACACAACCGTAGGTGTTCAGCCGACCGTGACTCCGCCAAAAAGCTGAATTTCGCTCTCTTTCAAAAGTGTTTTGACGTAAATTCTCATTTTTTTCACAAATACAATTACATGAATTTTTCAGGTAAACATTTGTCTTTCTGATGAGGGGTAAATAAATGTTTCATTGGTAATGCAAGAGGGTGAAATCAATCGATTTTTGTAGACCTATGCTGTCGGTCAAGGCATTCTCCCATTCGTTTAACATGGAGAAGGGATGCACACTACTACTTCGGTTAAATCGAATTTAGATCCGCCAAATAAAATCATAAATTACATTAATTTGTAGCATAGGAAGGTGATATATTGCAGAAACTTTGTAGGGGTAAATACGTTTGGGGGAACCTATATTTATTCAGATATAGCAGTTTATAATCGGACCTACCATCTCGAACAATGCTAAATTTGGACCGGTTGGAGAGCCGTACGTGAGCCGGAATGTCAGTGCGTGTGCACGCCACGCCCGCGTCTGGGTTTCTTGCACATGCCGTGGTTATTTTCAGTCATTATGTTATTATTGTCTCGTCACATTGTTCGCATCACTGCTTTGATCTTCATCATAGTGTAACGCTAACCTAGTGAGTTGCCACCTAGCTTTATTACCTAATTTTCCATAAATCGTGTAGTTTAAACAACTCAATAAACTCAGAAATTTTTATCTATTACGGTACTTCTTGTTCAGAAACGCTTAATGGTGCTTTAAGGATAGCTGTCCCTTTAGAGGCAGTTTTTGCACCCCCATGACCATTTGTCGTCGGTATCAATAAATATACAACATAACCATAATAAACTATATATTTTATGAAAGTATACATCGTAGGGATTCCAACTATATGATTTGTATAACTGACGCTGCTACTGTGTAGAAAATATTTCAATTTTAACAAATTAAAATGAAAACAGTAGCGTCCATTTTTCAATTGAAATTTCATGGAAACTGTTGGTCTTGTTTCAACTTTGATGGTATACCTTGGTAGGAGACAATTCGAACTAGTAAACTTTATCTCATTTTTATTTAATTTTTGCCTGGTTTTGTTTTTATAACTATTTTACCAAAATAAATTGAAAAAAATGTACTTTTTTACGGTCGTTTGTTTTAAAAGTTGGATAATTAAAAAACGAAGCCGACCTTACAAAAAAGATCACCTTATAAGTAACAAGCATGCCAAATTTCAAAAGCGTAGCATGGATACTTTTCGAAAAATAAACGTTTGAATTTCGGATTTTGTACAAAAATGAAAGGCTAGAAATCGGGCAAAATGTGTCCAGCTATACAAATGATGAATTAATTCCTATTTTTTGCTTGAATTCTATTGTCAAATACATTTTTAATCTGTCTAATGAGACCTACTCGAATTCCTGTTTATTCTGGATAACTATTACACTAAGTTTTTTTTCATCAAGTCGGTTTAAAGTCCAATTTAAACTTTAAAAACCTGCTAAAACTTGTTCACACCTGTGTGGATTACTTCACGGCGGGTGTTTGAGTGAAGTGTCACTGTCATAACTAGAAACAAAAATAAGGATGTTTGCATGGTTTTGATCAGAAGGGGGTACATTAATGTAAATAAGTAGGACTAATAGATAATTAGCTTACCATAATACTGCGGAAATGAGTTTTGGAAAGGGAAATTTAACAGACAAAAAAAATAGTAGCCAAGCTAAGGCAATCTGTTTAATTGTTCCAGGGCCTCGAAAACTAAATTTTCAATCCTAATATTAAAACACTTCTATTTATAATTTTTATCACATTTTTTGCACCAAATGTTAGAGGAAGTAGTGAATATTTGAATGAAGTAATAACAAAGTGACAAATTTTCTGCATGGTTAACATATAATAAAGTAGCCTGATCTTGTACATACACAAACGCATAGAGATTAGATCCTCCGGCGGTAATCAGATCTTCGAGACATGCTCCTCCGGCGGTATTTGTATCATATACGAACATGCATGAGCTAGAAAAACTAACCGTGACCGAAGTAGATTGAACTATTTGAAACTACAAGCTATCAGCCTGCTGTTAAGGAACTACTCTTCATATATCTATAACTTATTTGGCGGATGATACACAAATAGATGATTTTTTTAAGCATCTAATCACTGTTATGTTGCAATATAGCTCTTAATGTCAGATAAAATGAATTGTAATTAAAAAATAATACAAGGACGAGTTGAAAATTTAACACGAATTGCTAACACGCCCCCTTGAGAGCATTTTCTCATTACATTTTCGAGTACTAAATACGTGAAAACTACCAAAAAATGAAAAATCTGAACTTACTGAGCTTCTCAAATTTGAAATTTCCCTCCGGCGGAAGTTGACCCTCCGGCGGAAGTTGGAGCAGCCGTTTGGTATGCAGGGTGTGATTATACCCAAATTTCATGGAAATCAAACGCGTTGTTCAGAAGATATGATGTTACACATGTTTACCTGCATTCATGTCTATAGCGCCATCTAGTGATGACCAAATGCCACGAAAAACAAGCGGGTGAAATCCAAAGCCCTAGGGAGATGGCACATAAAAGTTTAATGGAAAAAACTTCAATCGTGATAATGGTTACTGAGGTTTTGACGTTAAGTCAGATAAATGAGATTTTTCATTTAAATGGCAATTTGATTCGCACGGAAAGGGAATTATCATGTCGGCAATCCTATATTTATGCTTGGCAACCTAGAATAGAACAGGTTTTAAATATTTCTCCAAGCGAATTTGTGAATTTTCATTTGACGAAAAACTTCTTTTTTTGAGACGCAAAAAACTTGCCTATATAATTATGCCAGCTACACCAAAACCTTTTCAGCACATTGACTATCCTTCAAGACCATTGCAATAAAATTTCAAAGAAATCAGACAAGCCGTTCAGACGAAATCGTCAGAGAAAGGCTTACGTATGCTCTGACTACAATGCCACCTAGTGGTGAGCAGCAGGTATCGAAACACAACCAGACAAATTTCCCAGGCCTAAAGAGATAGTACACCAAGTCTGACCTGAAAATATTTAACGCTTTCAGAGATATTCACGTTTAAAGTCGCGGCGGCGGCGGCGGCGGCGGCGGCGGCGGATCCGGCGGAGCCATTTCTCATGAAAACATAAGAGCATCCACTTTGTGGAAATGCTCTAAATCGTTGATCGGTATGGGCCATAAATACTTGAAATTATCTCACCAAACAGTAGTGTAAAGATGAGTCCTTCAAGATATGACCATGATCAAGTGCAGGATCGCGTTCGGTGACCTCATCGCTGGAAATGACATCATCACCCCAAGTGACGTCATGACCACAAAAAATGTCATGTTACAAGAAGTGAAGTAACACAACATCAGGGTGCAGGATCATGATCAGGGAGGCAAGATCAGGGCGGCATCAAAGTGTAGGAGAAGCTGTAAAACCCGTTTAGGTTCAAAGATTCGATGAATCAAAATCAAGTATGCGACCACCATATTTTATGACGTAATTATTTGTGAAGAATCGCCGACCGTATTTGATCACGTGACAGTTTAATCTACAGATGGAATGATTTACAATACCCATTTCATGCCAATCACTACGAGAGAACAGATTGTCTTTTTGTGACGCCGTTTATTTACCTGGTGTGGTGGGTCATTTGGGAGGCCGAATATTAGGGAATATAGTTTTCTCAAGAGGTGCTCGGCCAATTTACTACATATTAAGTAAGGCGAATATTTAATGGTGTGTGACCTAATACAAGTAAATGAAACTGTTAATCTGATTAACCGTACAGAACAGATCCCCAAAACTTATGCTGAACAATAATAGTAGTAGGGTTAGGGCAAATTGATATCGCAGCGCTTCACTGCGCATGCGCAGAACTTGGTGTGACGTCACAATGGGGCGTGTGCGCATGCGTGAGTGATATGTGAGTGGGGTGGGTTCAAAATGGCGGACTTTAAGTTGTCCCACGGTGCACTGATTGACATGTGGGTGAGTGGGGTGGGTTCAAAATGGCGGACACCACTCATTCCGGTGCACTGATTAACATGGGGGTGAGTGGGGTGGGTTCAAAATGGCGGCTTGTGGTGTTGTGTGTGTAAAAAAAAGTTGTGCCGCCATTTTGAACCCACCCCACTCTCTCCCATGTTAATCAGTGCACCGGAGTGAGTGGTGTCCGCCATTTTGAACCCACCCCACTCACCTCCATGTCAATCAGTGCACTGAGTGGGGTGGGTTCAAAATGGCGGACACCACTCATTCCGGTGCACTGATTAACATGGGGGTGAGTGGGGTGGGTTCAAAATGGCGGCTTGGTTTTACGGGGATGGGAGTTGAGTATCCTCCATTTTGAACCCACCCCACTCAATAGTGAAAAACGTATAAAAGCAGTCGATTTTTAGGGAAAGGGTGTATTCAATTGCACTACTTTGTGGAGCACTCTGACTTACCTGACCTGACCAGCCAGCCTGCCTGTTTCACCTCTAGTCTGCTTCACCTCTAGCCGTCCAGTCCATCAGATGGCCCTTCATCTCACCTTCACATTGATACCTCACTCGGCTCCATCGGGCCACTAGGGGCTCTCCTAGCTCCAAAAAGGCTATTTTGCAGATAAATATCAACATCTGGTGTACGAAGATTTTTTTATTTTAGAGGTAGTGGGTCGAGTGAGGTATCAAATGGAAGCTGACGTGAAATGCTTCACATTGATACCTCACTCGACCCGATTGGACCACTAGGGGCTGCCCTAACTCCAAAAAAGGCTATTTTGAAGATTGCGCATGCGCAGAATGATTATAGTTCAACCCACACCAGTTCACCAGATGCTCCTTCACGTTACCTTCAATTTGATACCTCACTCGACCCGATTGGTCCATTAGGGACGCCTCTAACTCCAAAAAGGCTATTTTTGAAGATTGATATTTTGATATCATCTTCGCGCATGCGCACAAATTACCCTAATTCAAGCCCATACCCAGTCTATCAGATGCTCCTTCACGTCACCTTCAATTTAATACCTCACTCGACCCGATTGGTCCATTAGGGACGCCTCTAACCCCAAAAAGGCTATTTTTCATAGCCTTCGGCCTTCGCGCATGCGCAGAAAATTCAAAATAGCCTTTTTTTGGAGTTAGGGCAGCCCCTAGTGGTCCAATCGGGTCGAGTGAGGTATCAATGTGAAGCTTCCATTTGATACCTCACTCCACCCACTACCTCTAAAATAAAAAAAAAAATTTACGCCATCACCACTGCCTACCACCAATAACATTTTTGGCGTTAGAGGCGTCCCTAATGGTCCAATCGGGTCGAGTGAGGTATCAATGTGAATCATTTCACGTCAGCTTCAATATGATACCTCACTCGACCCTCTACCTCAAAAATAAAATTTTGTTGACCTGATGTATGAAGATTTTTGTTTGTTTTCGGGAAAAAGAATGCTGGGAGCTGGTGTTAGTTGGGTGTGCTTAGGAAAGAAGTTTTCTCTTTCGGAAAGATGGGTTGGCCCTCAAAAGGGCCGTTGATAGTGTGATACGATACACTTAGGCGCGGTATATTCGCTTCACTCCTGCTACATGTTTTCTGCATATGGGACATTTTATTTTCAAATGGGACTCTCCGGCATCAACGCAACGACACATCGCACCTTCACACGTCAGGGTTACCCAGCAATCCTTACATAGGCAAAGATGTCCACAGGGTAACACGGCGTACCAACTTTCCTCCTCCGTACAGATACTGCATCGTGTTTTTTTCTCTTCGACACGGCGTTCTTTCTTGAGTATGGTAATTTGCCCCTCCATTCCTTGTATCGTCGTCTCCAGCCCATCCATCCCTCTCTGCATGGTGATAATCTGTTCATTGAGTTGGATTATTTCTACTTGGTGGCGACAGGGTTGTGGTGTTTCTGCAGCTGAAATTGTTGGAGTTTCCGCAATGGTAGGAAGTCCGGCTGTATGGTCTTCAGTCCTTATACTTTCAGTGTATACAGGCGGTGTCATTGTCGTTGTTGTTGGAGGTCTACTAGTACTTAGCCAGGGTAGCTCGTCTTGGTCTCCACCCTCCGTCGTCACATCACTGTCGTTTTCTTCCATTCTGTGTATGTCTTGGTCCTGTTGTTCACTCAGCCTTCGGATCCGGTTACTCTGTTCTGTTCTCACATCTTCCCGCAATTGTTCTGCAAGTTCTTCGGTATTCCTGATTAACCTGGCTTCGTCTTCAATCACTTGCTGAAAACTGGAGATGATCGTCAAGCCCCCTCCATCTGCTTCATGGCTAACGATCTCTCTGTGTTCTTCTGTATTAGCAATTCTTGGATCTCGAGTCGGATGATGTGTAAACAGAGCACGGCGTCTTCGAAAACTCATGATGGTGTAATGGTGAATAACTATCAAAATTATACGCTATTTATAGTCTAGTGGGAAGGTGAGTACAAAATGGTCGTAATCCACAGGCCTCCATTTTTAACCCACCCCACTCACTGGTGTTAGTGAGTGCGAGATATAGGCTGACCCACTGTATAGTGATTGGCAGTACAAAATGACGGCCAATTCACAGACCGCCATTTTGAACCCGCCCCACTCACCGGTGTCAGTGAGTGCAAGAATCCCACTGTGCTGTGTACCCCTTGTCCCAAGCATTAAAATTTCTTATTATTTTTCCGATAAAACCCGTCACAATTTTCATGGAACTATTAGACGACTGTCACTCAGAGTCTACACGTTTTTTTAGTCAAGAAAATCAATTTATTTCTAATATACCTGGTGTTTCAGACTCCCGTACACGATTTTTATGCGTTTAAAATCAATAAAATTAATAAAATAGCGGTAGTGTGTAGCGTTAGACGGTTAAAATTTTAAAATATAATACATTGAATTGCCTGAGTCCAACTTGCATTCAAAATAAAATCCCGTTATTCATTCGGGCTATTTTATCAAAAATAAATTACCCATTATTCGGGGTTATGTCCCCCGGTTGAAAAAAAAATAACAATCCGTTATCGCGCAGATTGTTTATTAATTAATGGGGGCAAAAAGAAAAAAATCCTGTGTTTGATATGTGATAGAGATCAGTTCTGACAAGAACTTTTTTCATATAGGCCAGGGATTGTTTTTTTGAATGTAGTTTGCTAATAATAATAAAAAAGGAGTAATGTAGGACATCTGTGCGTTAAATTGATGTGCTAGTTAAGAAGTATCCTCCCTCGGAAGGAATGGTTTGCCCTGACAAGGGCAGTTTATTATTTTTACGTCTTTTTATTGACGATGGGAGTAAGCCCTACTTCCCAGTGGTTGTACGGTGGCTCACGTAAAAAAGAAACTCACAGCCTTGTAAAGTGCAAAAAGTCAACGTGTCAACCTTCCCGGGATTGAACCAGATACACGGTATTAAAATTTCCAATTTCTCACCCTCGTGTACTAGGGTGTCAAATTTAATGGACAAAACGTTGATGAAATAATATAAGGGCAGGACTACATTCAGAAGGCGATGAAATCTATTATAATGACTGATCAATATTCGAGGGCAATACGGGCCAGCTCTATTAAGACCATAGCCTCGTGACTATTGGAATTTACCTAAAATTTGTTTTTTCGTTTATGGTGACCGATGGCTGCCCTCACACTTTTCGCAAATTTTATCATGCCGATGTGGTTGAGATGTACACCATCCGGAGAAAGTAAACATTGTGTGTCCAACCAAAAACCTCGGTGCTGCCATAAAGTAACTGGATCTGTACTACGGAGCATGGACCGAAGAGAATTGTTCACCTCAATGACCTTGCTGTTATACCACTGACCCAGATTACATGTATACCGTGGAAGTAGTTGTCCAATGATGACAAGACTCACATTGAATGATTCTGTGAGAAAATTACTGAAAGAAATTAAGTCTACAGCTAGGGAATTAGGATTACAGTTTTCATGTGATAACTCGTTTTCTCCAATCTGTAGGAAAACTGCGTTAGGACTATATGATGTAAGGACAGACAATTCTTTTTGAACAGATTTAGGTCCCGGTCTCAGTGTTCCCCCAGACAAGCCGTGAAAGGCGACTTGGATTTCAGTGCCGTCAAGGCTGAAGTTCTCCCAGGACGCATCATTAGTTATAAAACTATCTAGGCGTCGAATAAATGAGTGACCAAGAACGAGCACATGTGCTACCATTATCACGCCAATAAAAAGGAAGATTATTACCTGTCGCTGTAATGTACTTGAATTTAAAAAACACTGAACAGGCGTGTCAACAGCGAAGATGTTATTTCAAAACCGTGTGGTGATTGTTCCGGTTGCCGTTACCAACAACAACGGGAATACCCTGACGTCACAGACACGCCTATAGTCTATTTCATAATAAAGGGTTTCATCAACATATGAAAAATTATTAGTCTCTATGACTTGCTCACATAAATTTCTTTATCGTAAACAATAAATTGTATTTATGCCAGACAAGTTTGGTCATAGACAGAGCTCGTTTGCACAGAAACTAAACCCCACAGCCCCGTGGGCTGGGGAGTAAAAAGCACACAGAAAGATAAGTTGAAAAGGTCATTTATTGTTAAATGACAACCAATTTACTGCATCTCGAGCATCAACAAAGAAGTAAATATTAAAATGATATGAGAAATTAATAGCATCAGTGCAAAGGTGAGGTACAAGAAAGATCGATACGCGTGCCCTGAAAATTCCAGCTCGTTTCGTTCATGAAAACTGTAGCAAATCAAGAAAAAACAGTGCCTTCATTTACGGAAAGAACGCACTTTCTACGCAGTTTGGCGGGCCAATTTTCGAGCCAACGGAATTGTAGCATGACAACGGAGTTGCGGCCCCTTACTTTAAAATGGAAAAGTGCATTGTACCAATTTATGCTGTTTGATAATTTATTAAATGTGTTTGTCGTATGAATACCATTGTTTTATTAAGGTAACATTATGAAAAGGATGTGGGCTACCTATTTTCAGTCATTGATTCCGTGAATTCACGGTGCCTTAAATTTATAAGCTGTATCATGCGTACTAGGGGTACACACTTTATCATTTAAAAAAACCTTTCACGTACGTAGAGCCTCTATTACCTATATACTATGGCTTGGCAAGCATCGGGTTTCACTCTCTCACAGCCCTAGGGATGGTTCTGATAATTATTAAGACTTGAAATTCTAGTCCAGCCATGCACTAAATTTATTTTTTATCCTCGTATGAGTCCAGACTATTAATTTAGCCACTCGGGGAGCGTCTAAAAAAATAATGGCAGTGTTAAATTAATTTCCCAGGGTATTTTTTATTTTAACCATGAAAAAATTAGCCAGAATCGATCTATATAAATTTTTGTCGGGCTAGTATTTTTTGTCATAATTCATTATGGCATCGCTGGGCAAAGAGCTCGCGTTCTTTCAAGTGACGTCGAAAGTAATTCTTATCGTGTACGAGCATGAATTGCACCTTATCGAGGAACATCCGATCGAAGTGAAATTAACTTTAAGCCTGGCCGGGTGGACGCTATTGACACGTGTGTTACAAGGCCAAGAACCCGAAGTCGATTTTTTGCCTGTCGGCGACGATGTGTACCTGCGGCACAGTAGAGAAGATTCATTTTTTCCACGGTTAGAACAGTGTGGCGGTAGCGGTATTGTGCTTTGGCCAGCATTATGGGCGGCGCTGAAATCTAGCATTACCGAAGTTGACGCCGTACTCTACCCGGAAACCCAATCCATCATAACCCGTACCCTGACCTCGGGTTGTACCATAATAATATACGCTGATCGCATCGACCTCATTGATGATGATTCGCGCTGCTGGTGCGTACCAGAACCCGCGCGTATCACATTATCGCTCGAAGGCTGGACTACCTTAAAACGTGTGTTATTCGGTCATTTGGATGGAGATAGTATTTACCTGGGTCACGACGTATACATTTTTCGCGGCCCTTATTTTGCCCGATTGATTTCTCTCAAACGAGGCGGATTTACGTTGGATCCCGATCTGTGGACGGGTTTGCAAAAAATAGTTCCTGTCGTCGATAAAGTATTCTCTGCACACGACCCGCCTCTCACAGAATAGAGCCTATAAATACCAGGGAAAGAGACAGAGTGTGTATCAGTTGGACATTGAGAGCAAGCATGTCGCTACCACTACTACGAGCCATTTTGCCTCTTACACCGAGTGTACGGTTATACGTTTATGCAGATAAAGTCAAACTGGCGAAAGACGATCTAGCTATTTACTGGACGCCCGCTGAATCGCTATGGAATCCCGTGACACTACAGCGTGATGGGTGGAATAAATTTAAACGCGTGTTGAGCGGAGAATTGGATGGAGAGCTCGTTCACCTGGATAATGCCATGTACGTGTATACCCTACCACCCCTGTGCATACGTGTGGGCCGCTACAAAGATACGCGCAGTATCAGCTTAACTTCCTCTCTGTGGGAAGCCTTGAAGAAAATAATGCCTATTGTCGATCAGTTATTATCACCGGACGATCGATCCCCTGAACAATTAGCGTGGGTTCGTGCTATAGAAGACGCGTTCGCTGAACCGCATGAAACACTAGAAAGACTACATAAGGCAGAATTTTGTTTCTGTAAACCAGCTACTACAGCCGGGAGAAAAAAAAGGCCTATATGTAAAGAATGCACAGCGGCTAGAGGGTCAGTATCACCCCGGGAAGAGATCGACACGGACGGGCGCGAACGAAGGAAAAGTGTGTGATGCAGCGGTCGGGGGAAAAAAAGGAGACGTCTATTAACAAAGTATTAACTGATTTGTATTATAATCCGACGAGTGCAGCTGCCTATAGTGGTGTGGGGGCATTGACTCGAGCGGCCCAAGGCATTAGTCGAAGTGAAGTTCGAGACTGGTTAAAAACTCAGGATACGTATAGTTTGCATCGAGCTGCCCGACGTCATTTTCGTCGTAACCGGGTCATCGTGGGAGGGATAGACGCGCAATGGCAAGCGGATTTAGTCGACATGAGTCGATTTGCACCTCAGAATGATGGACACCGGTACATATTGACGTGTATCGATATTCTATCGAAATATGCCTGGGTCCTGCCCGTGCGTACCAAAACAGGAGAGAATCTCATAGCCGCGTTTCAGCAGATTTTCAAGACGGGGCGCAAACCTCTTTATTTACAAACAGATGAAGGCACAGAATTTCTCAACCGACTCTTTCAAGCCTTTCTTAAGAAAAAGAAGGTATTTTTTTTTCACACGTACAATGAGACGTAAGCATCGGTAGTGGAACGCTTTAATCGCACCTTCAAAGGACGCATGTACAAATATTTTACGGCTCAAAACACACGACGCTACCTGGATGTACTTCCTCAACTAGTCCAAGGCTACAATAGGGCCTATCATCGCAGTATTCAGCGAGCGCCCCGTACTGTGACAGAAGGCAACGAACATCAAGTACGGGCTACGCTGTACTCCTCCAGTCCACCCTTGACGACACCCCGTTACAAACGGGGCGATGTAGTGCGGATCAGTAAAGTGAAAGGACAATTTGAAAAGAGTTATTTACCGAACTGGAGTGATGAACATTTTGTCATCGTGCGCCATAAACCTCGACAACCCCACGTCTATCAACTGGAAGATCTACAAGGAGAGAGACTGCAAGGCACGTTTTACGAGGCAGAATTGCAACCCATAGTGAAAACACCGAAAGACTATTACACGGTGGAAAAGATTTTGAAAACGGAACGTCGACGTGGGATTCCCTATCATTTCGTCAAATGGCAAGGCTGGCCTCGTTCGTTTAATTCCTGGGTATCCGGCCGTGACATGAAACGTCTATAAATTCTAACGCCTATCACCACCCGCCTTCAGTCTAGATTTGTATCATGGATAATACACGTCTACCCTTACTGTTAAGAACTCGAAAAGCACAAGTCGGTACTGTGTTGTGTCTAGTCGTGGTGCTGGGTACGTTATTTACCGGTGTGTTCTACGATTTATCGTACGTGATATCCTGTTTCAACAACCTGCGTTCTCCGTCACCCACCACGACCCCACTGCCTACACCAGCCCAGACGTCAAGGGTCCGTCACGTCTTCACGCAGACACCCACCCCATCGTCTACTCCAGCCATCACGTTACCCCGCTACATCCAGCCCACGACCACAACGATCCGTACTACGACTACCACTCCATCATCATCCCTGAGAAGCGAGCCTTCCACTCTACCCTCTAGTACTACTACTCCTACTACCACGCCGCTCAACAGTTTTGAAGTGGATGTCCGTGCATCATCCCGTTTACCCCGACAACGGTATCCCTTCGAGTACTACCCCCTGCGCCAGCCCCGACAACTGACTTCTAAACGTCAAATCACCCCCTAAAGAAAATGGACCCACGATGGCAGCATCCATTCACGTGCCTCATCGCTGGACCGACGGGCTCGGGAAAATCACACTTTGTTCAACGTCTCATCCAACACGGGTCAGCCCTGATTTCACCGCCTCTAGCGCGTATCCTGTGGTGTTATGGCGCTTGGCAGCCCGCGTATGAGGCACTGGCCCGTGTCCCCGGACTCACCTTAGTGGAAGGCTTACCCCCTGAAGAACTACCCCCAGACACCTTGGTTGTGGTGGACGATCTCATGACGGAAACGGATAGTCGAATCACCCGGCTCTTTACCAAAGGCAGCCATCATCGTCGGTTGAGCATCATTTACATCGTACAGAATCTCTTCAGTAAAAACAAAGAACACCGGAACATTAGTTTGAATGCGCAGTATGTGGTGTTATTCAAAAACCCCAGAGACGCGTCACAAATTACCCACCTAGCTCAACAGATGTACCCTAAAAACACGGCCTTTGTACGAGAAGCCTTTGAAGATGCGACCCAACCTGCGCATGGCTATCTCCTCATCGACTTGAAACAAGACACGCCCCAACCCCTGCGGTTGCGTACCCGGATTTTTCCCGGTGAACTACAGACGGTGTACACCCCCAAATGAGAAGAAGAAGAAGAAAAAAGATAAAAGAAGAAGACAACGGTCACTAGCCTTCATTTCCTCAACATGTCTGCACGCGTACGCAAGCACGCGCCCGCTCTGCGGGTATTACGCAGCGCGCCCCCGGAAGTGGGCCGGGCCCTGGTGCGCGGCGCGGATCCCGACTTGGTCCGGTGTTTGTGTGAAGTCGCCCATAATGTATTAAAAGGCAATGTTCCACTCAGTCCTCTGCAGAAAGGGAAATTGCAACGGCACAAGGCAGGTCTCCGAACGTTGGTCAAGAAAACGGGCAGTGTGAAGAAAAAGAAACAGGTGTTACATCGAGGTGGATTTCTCGGCGCACTCCTCGCTCCCTTAGCCGCTACTGTACTGGGTCCGTTACTCGGTTCCATCTTGGGACGCTAACAGCATGGAGCATACGAAAAAAATGATGCTGGTCGAACCTCGACTGTTACAGAGTTTACAATCCCCCTATCCCGTCCCGGCCACCGTGCAACAACTCCAGTCTCTGGATGAAGAGATGAATAATATACTGCAACGTCGACTCCCCGATCACGAGAAAATTCAACTCTACCATCATACGCTGAACCAGTACCAGACGTTTATGGATCAATATAGAGGAGGGGGAGTACTAGTACGCCACCACCACCTCCCACCACCACCACGCCTACCCTACTCCCACCCCCACCGTCATCCTCGGCCTCACCTGAACTGGAACAGGAAGTGTTGGCCAGTGTGCCTAAAGCCTTCAAGACCAAGGCGCGTTTATTGTTGGAGCGGGTGAAACAGCATGCCGATATGAGTTGGAACAATGAAGGAAAATTGCTGATTCGCAACCAAGTGGTACCGGGGTCTCATATGACCGATTTGATCAACGATATGGTGCGTTCTCGCAAACACTCTAATCCCCCGGGCTGGGAAGCCTTTGCTCAGGCGTTAAAAGACACACACATCCCTCAAGAATTGGTAGGCAATCGTGAACGCTGGAAGTGGATGCAAGCCCCCTCATCTCGACGTCTCCCCACTACCCGGGAACGTGAATGGCAACCGCAGACACCGCCCAAAACACCCTCACGGCAAAAAATACGGCGATTTCACCCCTATGCCTCCCCTAGAGCGACCATACCACAACCACGACGATCACGACGCCGAGTTAAGGCGCCCAAGGCCTGGGAATCTTTATAAAAACCCGGTGCAGAAGCCAGAACAACTCAGTCGTCATCGTCATGTTTTACCTGACGTTGCCCAGTAATAGTTCACTCGATGTGTTTCCTGACAACACCTTGACCAAGTATGTCACTCAATTACCTCAACCGTTACATTTACCCGGACGATGGGAATGTGGACTGGTGGATATTCAATACCCTTACTCATGGTACAACGTACAAAACCAAGACATATGGTACGAAGTGACCTACGAAGATAAAATCTACAGACTGACGCTTCCCCCAGGCCAATACGATACGCCCCAGAAGTTCATAGAGGGTCTGATGGGCTTGATGGAGTACAACACTCTAAAGGAGAGCATAGAAGAAGCAACACAACTGATATCCTTGCGCTTCAAGAGAAACGTGTTCTTCGGTGTCAACGCATACAACGACAAGAGCTCTATCATGCTAACCGGTCAGGTGAAGGTGAAACTCAGTCCTACACTACAGCAAATGTTAAGGATGCCTCACAGCGTCCTCAAGGGGGCCACCATTGTCAAAGGGACCCATTTGATGGATATGAAAGTAGGTATGTACGGACTGTACGTCTACTCGGACGTCGTGGACAGTCATATTGTGGGTGATGTGAACACACCTCTGTTACGGGTGGTGCCCATTAGCAAGACGTATGGTGATCAAGCCACCGAGAGTTTCAACCATATCATGTACCTGCCCGTACGACATACCGATATCAACACGATCATGGTGGATATAAGAGATGACACGGGACGCCCGATCCCATTCGAGCGAGGAAAAGTGGTGCTGACACTTGCTTTCCGACAAACCCGCTCTCCTCACTTCGTATAATATGTACGTGCCTTACCAGTGCCATACGACCAGCTATGCCGACTACTACAAGAAACAAACGGGAGGAAGCTTGCCCATGTTTAGCGGGGCACGCATGCAACGAGGTCACGGATTGGGAAACATACTGGGCAGCATTGTGAAAACATTTTTACCCATGGTGACACGGGGTGTCAAAGCGGTGGGAAAACAAGCGGTACGCAGTGGATTGCGCGTGGCCGGTGATGTGATGGAAGGCACAGCACCCCGACAAGCCTTCAAACGACGGGCTAAAGAAGCTTGGAGTGTGTTGATCGCCAAAGCCCTTAAAAGACAAACGCCGACACCGCGAAGAGTCAGTCGACGGCCAACACACCGACGACGCACACCCCAGAGGAGAAGGACTAAGCCCCAGAAGAAAAAGAAGAGTAGTAGTAGGAGAGATATCTTCGCATAATGGCCTTCATTCACTCCGAGTCATGTCCGTCTACCAACAGTGAATTGGATTTGTGGACTATTCCACCCACCCAAACCAGTGTAGCCGAAGGACGTTGGGTAGAACATCGACCCCTGGCTAGCCTGACGGGAGTGGGTCCCGTAGAATTTACCATTGAAAACAAAGATACGGCCTACCTGGATTTAGCCCACACCTACTTGTACGTGAAAGCTAAAATAACGAACAAGGACGGAACGGACCTAGCGGTCACTGCGAATGTAGCCCCGGTGAATCTTTGGCTGCACTCCCTGTTCCAACAGGTGGATATCAGTCTGAACGATAGACTCATCAGTACGTCCAACAATACGTATGCTTATCGAGCCTACCTGGAGACGCTGTTGTCGTACGGCAGTGATGCCAAACTATCACACTTACAAGCTGAGCTGTACTACAGGGATACACCCGAAAACCAGAACATGCTACTCCCTGGCAATAATGGGTACGCCAGACGCAAAAGATTAGCAAGAGAAAGCAAGTCCATCGATATGATGGGACGACTGCACGCCGATCTTTTCCTGCAAGACCGCTACATGATGAACGGTGTATCCATCAAGATCAAGTTGATCCGTTCCTCACCTATGTTTGCCTTAATGGCCGGTGGGGATGGGGCTATCGATTACAACATCATCATTGAAGATGCAGCCCTGTTTGTGCGTACGGTAGATTTGCAACAGGGGGTGTTGCTGAGTCACATGCAAGCCTTATCGAAAAAAAAAGCCCTGTATCCCATCCGACGCGTACAGACCAAGGTGTTCTCTGTGCCCGCAGGTACGATGATGGCCAACAGAGAGAATTTATTTCTAGGAGATCTGCCTAAACGTCTTACCCTGGGGTGTGTGACCAACACCACATTCAATGGAAATTGGGCTGAGAATCCGTTCAAATTTGATCATTTCAACATCAACTTTGTGGCACTGCACGTGGCTGGCCATCAAATTCCAGCCCGTCCCTTACAACCGGACTTTACTAACGGAAACTATGTGCGGACCTACCTGAACCTGTTTACAGCCACAGGACAAAACAACCAGGACGAAGGCAATACCATCAGTCGAAAAGACTTTAGCAATGGGTACACATTGTTCGCCTTTGACCTCACCCCTACCTTGGAACACGATCATCAACTGGCTTTACTGAAGAAAGGAAACCTACGGTTGGAACTGCGTTTCTCCACCCCTCTACCCAGCACCATTAACGTGATTTGCTACGCCGAGTTTGATAACGTCATCAGCGTGGATGAGCAAAGAAACGTGCTGTGTGACTTCTCCAGCTAAACATGGATACAGAACAGCTGATGGACATACTCCAGCGAGATGCCAAGATCCCCTTTCGAGGTGTGTTTCCACGCAATGTGTTTCCCACCCACTCCACCACCCCTGCAGCCTACATCCTGAATACAGACCCGAGGAGTCGACCCGGTGAACATTGGATAGCTGTGTACGTGGACACCCAAGGCCAAGGCGAATACTTTGATTCCTACGGACTTGCACCCCTCCATGCCGATTTGGTGAAATTCATGGACGTCTCTACGACAGAGTGGCGTTGGAATACGCAAAGATTACAAGGCCCCTTGAGTAGTGTGTGCGGACAGTACTGTGTGTTTTATCTCACTCACCGGAGTAGAGGACATTCTATGGCCACCATTGTACATATGTTTGATGATTATTGTCAAGCCGAAGACCGGGATGTTCTCGTCTATGACTGGACGGCCTCTCGTTTTAATGTGCATGCTCCATTTCTCTGGTTAACTTAAAAAAATGTACTGCGCGCAGACCTCCCTTGTTTATTATTGTTATGACGTTGTTGTTCTGACGTTGAATAAATTGATGAAAAAAACACAATGATGGGTTTTGACTTTCTCTCTTTTTTATTTAAGTCAACAAGGATTAGACTATACAAAATAGAAATACAGGGTACAAAATAGTAGGGTATGTACACATAGAATAGTAGTGGTATATATACAAAAAAAGTTCTGCCACGAGTAGGATTCGAACCCACGACCAGCAATTGCTGACCAGCCTTTAGGACTGGCGCCTTAGACCACTCGGCCATCGTGACTTTTACATTTGTGTATCCACAGTTAGTGTTCGACATTTTACAAGTCCAAGTAAGTGGTGCTCACACCGTCGGCCAATACTTTTCGTTTGGGATAAAAGAAAGTAAAGGCGTCTCGTTGCTGGATATAGGTGCGCATCTGGTGGTCGACGACCCGGAATCCTCGGTTAGTGCCACTCGCACTGGCCTGGCTTTGCAACACGCCCAGGTAGAGATCTTTGTCGATGTTGGGATCGCGTCGGTTGACGCCTTTGCAGCTAAACTTATTTCCCGCTCCTTCATCTCCTCCGTAACAGTAGTAGGTCTTGGAGGAGAGCGCAATCATAGCATCTCCACTCCACTCCAGCTTGAACAGGCCGGGTGTGCGCTTATCGTAGGTATAGTGCTCACGTCGAGGTAGCCACAGGTCGCGATCCGCTTCATACTGATCCCGTAACTCGGGTTTCACCAGGGACTCCCAGTCGGCGTTGGAGACGGCCATGTAGGCCGAATCTGTATCCATCTCTATCAACTGCCAGTCTGTGGGGTTAAAATACACACCCATAAAATCATAGATGAATTCCAGCATCCTCAGCTTGGCCACCTGGTAGACCATACATCCAATCTGCAGGGGTAAGTTGTACCGGATAGTCTTCTTGGCTAAAGTGACTTCATAAGTGTCGTCATCAATGACCTCCACGGACCGAAACAGAGGAGAATTCACTTTTTTGCGGGCTTGGTCAGTACTACAAATGTTCACGTTGACGTGTTTATCCTGGTTGGTAACTGTCTTTCCATAATAACCATTGCCAGTCAATTTCCAACATTCAGCCATGATGGCCTGACTCGGGTCTTGATCACCTTGACGACGGGCCTTCGTCACGAGGTCGGCATTCTCCGCAAAACAAGCCTCAGGTACGTACTGGATCACTTGATAGATTTGAGTAATTTCCAAACCGTGCTTCATGTACCACTGCAGTAAGGGGGTGCCCAGCAAGATTTTCTCGGCCCACATACTCCCAATCAACATACGGCGTGGTTGCTGAAGTACTTCATGCTGCTCCGCATAGGTCCTCATGGTCTCCCCAATATCATCCCGACCCACCAGGGTGTTCTTAAAGATAGGCGGGCACTGGGCGAAGAGGGGCTTGAGAGTGTCGGGAACATGCACATCACATTCCACAAAGCCGTAGAGCTGTCCCGAACGAATGGCGTCCAACATCTGGGGCAGACTGAGCAGTCGCCGACGACTCAAAGGGTACTCACGCTCTTTTAGGAACCGTTGTAAATGGGGCAGGGCCTTGCACATGGTGTTAAATTCACACTCCCACATCTCAATGAGATGGAAGCCTCGCTCTTTGACATAATCCCCGTTGACCACCACTTCGTCGCGTAATTCTTCCGCCGTTTTTCCACGTCGCTCATTGAAACGGCCCGCGCTGAAATGGCATTCGTGGCCGTGCCAGTAACACCCATAAAACTGGAAAACAGTCGGTGTGCCTTGGACAAGGGCAAACCCATCGACGGGGAGTCGGCGATCTCCTATACGCTTCTCTGTGGCGTTGGTCTGGTGACGAATATAAATTCCCCGTCGATAGGCTTCCCAGTCCAACCACTGGTCGGCGAGATGTTTGTACGGTGACCGTTGCGGTGTAAAATGCCGACCTTCTGCCAACCAACGCGTATAATGACCACTGGGCATGGGTTGAGCGAGGGACCACAGGTACAAGGCATTCGCGTCAAAGCCAATGATTTTGGCACAGGGTTTGCCACTGGGCAGTGTCGTGACATCCTTCTCGTGGTAGCGGTGAAAAATAAGGCTAGGGCCGCCCACAATGTTCTGTTTTAGACAATCATGCATGTCTGCATCTTTCTGTTGTACCAACGAAAAGTAGGTGGAACACTCTTGAAACAAATGGCGAAGGGCCAGACCGGGTAAACTCAAGCACTCTTTAAAGATATCCACATGCATTTGGCGACGAAAGAGTTGCACCATTTTCTCGGACGCTTCCAGGAAAGGAACCACATCTAGGTTGTTATACCACACCAGGAAATCTCGTAACGTCTGCATATGTTCATCGTTCCATACCTGCTGGAGTTCGATGTAAGTGGCCTCTGACAGAGCTTCCCCTTTCAAGTCATTGTAAAACGCTTCCCGGGGTGGCAACTGGGTGTCTTCTAAGCGGTCCAGGCTCGTCATATAGGTGTAAGGGAAGTAACCTTTCGTCTGGGTACAGTTATAGGCCTTGACCCACGCATCATAACTACAATTGGGTGCCAGGTAATTCCGCACATCGAGGAAATGCAGTGACGTGGTAGTGAGGGCCATATGGTTGTTGATCTTCTTGATCACGGACGTGACGGTATTCGCCTGGGCCAAGTAAGGGTAGAGAAACTCCTTGACCATGTTCAGATCGTAACGGCCAGAATTAAACCCGAGCACCGGTAACTGAGTCAGGTACTGCACGAACCGGGCTTTTAATTTCTCCGCATACGGTTTAGGTAACGGCACATACTGCCCCTGCAGAGGCTGCGACTGCAGGGACTCGCACTCGGACTCGGACTCTTCATCATCGCTGAACGCTACACCGGGTACAGGAATGCGGTCGTCCAGTTGGTCCAGTACGTCCTCGAACTTGGCCACCAACAATTCCGTACTGGCCGCACTGACTTCCTCTAAATATTCCATCATACGGGTGATCAACTCATGGGAATCTCCCGTGGACACGAAACACACCGGTGCAGCGTCATAGCCGGGCACGTTGCTGGAAATACTGACACTCAAAGGAATATGGCGCTGTGTCCACTGTGTTTTTGCCGAAAACAGGTCCATGGGCTCCAAAATTGCTTCAAAGTCATAGCACGCCCGGTAGGGAAAATAACGGTCCTCTTCCGGTATCATCACACCCTCATCGGCCAGTTCCTGGAAAATAGTAGGTGCATTATGATACACACCACCCGATATAGTCGCTTGACACTGTTGTCACAGATTTTCTCGTGGCGATGTAAGTGGTAGGAGCGATGAAACACCCGATGGCATTGACCACAACTGAAAGACTGAGCGTACTGGCTCATATCGTAGATGAGCGAAAAATGACTGACTCCACCGTAGTCGTAGACGTTCACCTTCATCGTAGCAGCATACCGTTCTGTTGATCGCCGAACCAATTCAGCCACAAATGTATCTTCCTCCTCGCATCGTAATCGATACACAAAGATATTAATATCGAATAGTGTTTCCACGTCATCCAAATTCTTAAAGGGAACTCCACGGAAGTGCCGCTTATCCATGTCTTGCTGCTCTAAATACTCTTCCCAATAGCCATCGGCCACTGTGTCACAATTCTGGGGGTGACACTCGTCCACATGCACGGCTAAACACCGAAACAGACATTTCCGGTCTGTGTAGGGCCCATGCTTCCCTGCTGTTAATGCATACAGGCCGTGTCGATGAAGCAACCACGGAGGAAGTAGTACAGGAGCACCGATAGGATGATCTCTCATTTTCGTGACGAAAAATGTGACATTGGTCACCCTTTCCACCAACCATTCAGTATTGGGGCGTTGCAACCGAGCCCACTCCAACGGGTCTAATGTAGTGAGTTGCTCGACCACTGGCTCGAGAGAAATCGCATCCGTGATGGTGAACGGCTGGTCAAACACATACGAATTATTACTGGGATAGAAATACCGCAGCTGATCCGTCTTTTTGTGCCGTAAGATATACCCAAATGTCACATTCAACTTATAGGCCGTCACCTGATCTTTGAAAATGTCCTGGGCGTAAGTAGGAAGATACGTGAGGTCCTCCAGTCGAAAATTGTACAAGTCCAATAGACGTCGGTCACGGTGAAAACAATGACGTATGGTGGGCCAGTGACGTTGATAAATGACCTTGACACGCTCGTCTTCAGGCAAGACTTCAACCGGAGGTACTGCTGGATCCAAGGGAAAATCTTCTCCACGTCTCATGCTTTTCATCTCATACAAGCGGATAGGAGGATGGCTAGAGGTGAAGCAGACTAGAGGTGAAACAGGCAGGCTGGCTGGTCAGGTCAGGTAAGTCAGAGTGCTCCACAAAGTAGTGCAATTGAATACACCCTTTCCCTAAAAATCGACTGCTTTTATACGTTTTTCACTATTGAGTGGGGTGGGTTCAAAATGGAGGATACTCAACTCCCATCCCCGTAAAACCAAGCCGCCATTTTGAACCCACCCCACTCACCCCCATGTTAATCAGTGCACCGGAATGAGTGGTGTCCGCCATTTTGAACCCACCCCACTCAGTGCACTGATTGACATGGAGGTGAGTGGGGTGGGTTCAAAATGGCGGACACCACTCACTCCGGTGCACTGATTAACATGGGAGAGAGTGGGGTGGGTTCAAAATGGCGGCACAACTTTTTTTTACACACACACCACCACAAGCCGCCATTTTGAACCCACCCCACTCACCCCCATGTTAATCAGTGCACCGGAATGAGTGGTGTCCGCCATTTTGAACCCACCCCACTCCCCCACATGTCAATCAGTGCACCGTGGGACAACTTAAAGTCCGCCATTTTGAACCCACCCCACTCCCATATCACTCACGCATGCGCACACGCCCCATTGTGACGTCATACCAAGTTCTGCGCATGCGCAGTGAAGCGCTGCGATATCAATTTGCCCTAACCCTACTACTAATAATATAGCAGTGGGTCACTACCTTAATCCACTGCGAACATAACCGACAAGTGAACAAAAGTATACGACCAACTTGACCCCCTTCTCATATCTAAGAACTTCGAGGTCGTACAATACATGTACAATATTGTACTATACGAAGCGATCCTACCATAAGTACTCCTCTGTAGTGAATCTGATCACAAAAGTTATGTAGACCAACATGAGAAAAAATGGCCAATTTCAAATCAAAACTAATGCTTCATAATAGTCTATGTGATCTATCTGGGGAATGAGTATTATCACAGCTTCCGATCTAGCGTATCTAATTCCGCTTAAGCCGGTGCTAGGGGCCGTGTGGATAATTCATAGTCTCCACATGAACTCCTGCAACAAAAGCGCGGCTGAGAGACTCAGGCTACGTCCGAGAATCCACCGTATTCTCTGATCTGAATGTAACTGTACTTAATTGCGATCCTCTCTCCCGCCTGAAAATCAGGACATAGGAAAACTGACAATTTTCTCTGGTGAGGCCTCATTGGGTAAACATTGACCATTCGGTTACCCATCTCACTTAGAGCATATCGAGAATCCATGTATATTACTTAGCTACATCTTATCAGAGATGGGTGCCTGTTGAGTCATTGTGTAAGGTATTGCTGGTTTGACACCTGCATCGCTAGAAATTTATCATAAAGTTACCCTTTTGAAGATACAATCAATACGTGAAGCCCGTTTCAGTTATCAAATTCGCATCAACGGTTAAATATTAAAATAGATATAATCGAATCCTGTGGATTTAGGCTGAGTTGACACGACACGAACAGAGGATACAGAAATCATTCACTAGTTTTGAAAAGCGAAGCATGTTTCCACAAATCATTAACACTTACAGAATGCGAAAATTGTCATGAATGTCTTCATTACAGACACACCACCTGGCTGAATACGTGTTCGTCGATAAAAGAAAATTCAACTGTGCTACTCGTGGAATGACATCATTTGCCATCATAATCGGTTCACCTTTGGATTTTGTCACCCCATGATCAGTACTGACTACAAGGACAATGTGGCATCATGAACAAGAAGGTAGGTCGACTTGTCCCATCAAAACAGCATAAAATACCGTATTACCCTTTCCCAGACCTGCCTCCTTGACTTTTCTGGTTACACGAACAATGAGATTGAATAAATTAGCCTACAAATAACATTATGTTAGTTGAAGCCGTTCAGAAACTGGCCCAAGTTACCAACAGGTCACAAACCTGATCCAGGAGGATCAGCTTAAACAGTTGGAAAATATTTACCTATAAACGACCATAAAGCGAAGAAAAAATTATACATTAACGAGGGTTACCAGAAAACTGCTGTTAACATATGGCCTTTACCAATTCAAATTCATGCCTCTCAGGATTATAATGGTCGAAAAGTACCTAATGATATATTGTCTAAAATTGGGAGACCTGTCGGTTTCACTTAGATAGCACAATCGTCTTGCTTGACTGCTATTGAACCTCACCTTGCTAAACTAGTAACCCGAGGGTGGTGGTGGCGGGGGGGGGGGCTGAATAAGATTGATCAGTTCGATGAAATGATCGCCGAATATAAACGGATCCATCCAAAATCAGAGATGTAGATCTACAAGTTGACTTTTTTTATATTATAGGCGTTGTGATCAAGGTTTCGCAGATGTACCTTAACAGCGAGCTAATGAACACGATCGGAGACATATCCAAGTGAATTCAAGAATGTCAATGTTCATGAAACCCCAAAAATTAACTCGCCCATCACGTAATTAACACATCGTGTAACAAAAACAACATGCCCAGCAACGTTTTTACCGCTCAGTCAATATCATTGCTTTAATAGAAGTAAAATCGGAGAAGTGTTCTGAGCAGATCCCTCTGAAGATATTCTAAATCATGACACAAAAGCTATTAATACTATTAATGTAAGTCTATGCGATCCTTGCGAACGTGAAACTTTTCGAAGACATGTTTTGTAATATTTCCTGGACAATCAAATTGCAACAACTACATTTTTAGGTAACTATTTAAATGACAACACTTTGTATATTGTTCCTGTAAGAAAGTGTGGCAAGATAGCATCATAGAACAATATACAACATAAATATAATGTAAATGAAAGCTCGTTTGAAAAACGGGCGAAGAGCATTTCCCCAGATAATTTTGTAACACATAATTTGGTACTCACAGGGTTTTAGATCTCTCCAATTTGGGCACACTCCCTATTAGGGGTGGCAATTTTTTTTAGGACAGGACAGTGTGTGGGGCACATGGAGGATGAGCAATCAGGAATCATCACTGGTAGAAGTACGTCTGAGAAGGGGTTTCTTCACCAATGGGTGAAACCCAGTGTGAGGCAACACCAACTTTATTTTGCGCTTAATAGGCCCACCAACATTAAACAAGAGCCCAAGTGGCTTCAATATACGCCCGTATATCTGGAATTACATTGGTTCAAATTTCAAGGTTGTTTAATAGCCTTGATTCCAATTGATCTAGCAATCCAGAGAAAGGTCTACAATTTTTGCTTATGAGAATGTAACATATATCACATCTTATATTGAATGATAAACTAGAATGAGCTTAACTCTTGGTAACTAGTTGACCTTGAAGCAAGAGCCGAGAGCTCACATATCCCACACAGAAATCGACAATAATCAAACACAAGAAAATAGTAGTTTTCCTGCAAATGGATTCCTTTCAGACGAGAGAATTTTTCATGAAGGAAGAAGGAAGTGATGAAGTAAACCTTTGTTCTTGAGTTAATAAACAGGTGTTAAGTTCATAAAGGACTCCTCTCCCCGTTAAATTAGTAAATGTATGGGGAACCAATCCATACCTTGAAACTAGAGCTATCACATGGACAACAAATGTTAATGGATGAATGGACATAACGCATCATCGCATTACATGACCTCGTCTTCGACAGGCATATGAAAATGTGACTTTTAATGATTTCTTGATTTTGGGGTCACAGTGACCTTGACCTTTGACCTTGACCTCAATTTTGGTACACAACACATCGTCTTCCCTCAATTTATCAATGCACACAAAAAATCCTGATTTTTAATGATTTCCTGATTTTGGGGTCACAGTGACCTTGACCTAAATTTTGGTACATGACCAACCGTCTCCCCTCAATTTCTGAATGGACACAAAAAATCATGATTTTTAACAATTTCACGATTTTGGGGTCACAGTGACCTTAACCTTTGACCTTGAACTACATTTTGGTATGTGACACATTGTGTCCACCTAATATATCTACTGACACAAAAACAAATATTTTTAATAATTTCCTAATATATTTCGCTATTAGTTCCAGCATCTTAAGCATTGAACAAAGTTACAAACAGCTTCATATGCACAGTATATATACAAGGCATAATGTGACCTAGCCAATACACATTTATGAATAGTGAGCCAGTAAATTATATCAGTCAAGTTAAACGGATATTAAAATGCCGTCATTTTCAGAAATTATTAAATGTTAAGCGATGACCTGTCAGCGATCTACAAATAGTCTGATTCAGGTGTTATAATACACACTCCACAATTGTTGTAACTCGCATGGGAATATACAATTATGAAACATGTGAGTTACATTTGTAGGATTCCATCAATTCTGATGTGGATTGCAAAGAAAATTATACCTTTTTATCTTAAAATGACAGTCCTTATCCAAACTTCATGACATGTAGAAATATTCAATATAGGTACATACCCACTATATCACCATACTTTATTCATTTGTGCAGTTTACTTAGTTCTTGCCAGATAAGAAGATTATGTATTGTTTTCATCAATTAGAGTGTGTATTGTATTACCTGAATCACACCATTTGTAGATGGCTGTCAGGTCATGGCTTAACATTTAACAAATTTCTGAAAATGACAGCATGACATAATTTACTGGCTCACCTATTCATAAATGTGTATTGGCTAAGATCACATTATGCCTTGCATATACTGTGCGTATGGAGCTGTTTGTAACTTTGCTCACTGCTGAAGATACTATAACTAACAGTGAAATATACAGAATGAAATTGTCATCCCTACTTGGAGTTGCTTTTCTTCTCTGTTATTGGAAAATCATCAGTGGTTCCAATGGATTACTTCAATTAGATATACATGTAAAAATTTCCCAGGTGGGTTGTGCCATATAGCAGGTATGTATTAGTTTCACTTCAAAAATCTTTCTACTTTTTCAGTTCAAGAAATAATTATCAGCATTTGTAATCATGCTGTCAAAATGCAACAGTATGTTCAACAGCATTAACCGAGTGATAATTTGGGATTTTATTCATTGAAAACTGGCCAGAATGCATTCCCAGACATCTGGAAGCGCAAGCCTTCACAGCCACTGGAGATAAAGAAATGGACTTGGGAACAGGATCAAATTATTATATCAGTAATGGAGAGAGAAATAACACTAATTCTGGAAATGAAGTGTTTACTTTGTTGACACAAGGGGTGTACTAGTCCACTTATGTAAATTGCATTATGCAATAAGTCAACCATTACACTGGTTTTATTACCAGAAAAGTCAACATACAGGCCTGACAGGTAAAGCAGAATATAATGGCCTGACTTCAAGCTCACTTGAATCCTTAAATTCCCCATACTGACCATCCACTCCTGCAGCCTAGACTAAGATATATTTAGCTGACTTTACCCTATGCCACATGATTATGCCAGCACTAACAGCACCATTGTCCTTTCAATCCATTTTAAAACCATACTGTTAATAAAATTAGTACTTGAAAAAAAAAGAATGTATAAGGAGATATAAATCAAACATTATGTTGATGGGCTGCAAAATCTGTATGAGAGGTGGTCCTTCAATTTCAATCAAAAAAAAAAACAACTTTCAGGCCTTTGTCTGACAATAATAAACTTCATAAACAGATTAAATGCCAATAAATTGTGCTAAAAACGTTTACTGTCTTTCGTGCCATCCAATGATAAACAATATCACAAACCTACATGATGCAGCAAAATCCTCAGATGTGGCCTGGGGAATGTAGATATTGGACTCAAGTCGTGAGAATTTCATATATTTAAAAAAATGGCCATTTGGCTCACAAGAGATGTAAGTTATAACACTGGGAATGCTATGATCATGTTCAGCAAAACAGAATTACTCTTCCCTGATTAAGAAGCAAATTTCCATTTTTGTGAAAAGAAAATCTTATTTTGAAATACAAAAATGAGTCTCCATGATTCGTCAACACCACCAAAATCTTGTCAGTTCTTTGCCTATCTTGCAAGATCATTATACCCGAATTACATGGAAATCGAACACGTTGTTCAGAAGATATGATGTTACACATGTTTACCTGCATTCATGTCTATAGTGCCATCTAGTGATGACCAAATGCCACAAAAAACAAGCGGGTGAAATCTAAAGCCTTAGGGAGATGGCACATAAAAGTTTAATGGAAAAAACTTTAATCGTGATAATGGTTATTGAGGTTTTGACATTAAGTCAGATAAATGAGATTTTTCATTTAAATGGCAATTTGATTTGCACGGGAAGCGAATTATCATGTCGGCAATCCTATATTTATGCTTGGCAACCTAGAATCGAACAGTTTTTAAATATTCCTCCAAGCAAATCTGTGAATTTTCATTTGACGAAAAACTTTTTTTTTTGAGACGCAAAAAACTTGCCTTTATAATTATGCCAGCTACACCAAAACCTTTTCAGCACATTGACTATCCTTCAAGACCATTGTAATAAAATTTCAAAGAAATCAGACAAGCCGTTCAGATGAAATCGTCAGAGAAAGGTTTACCTATGCTCTGACTACAATGCCACCTAGTGGTGAGCAGCGGGTATCGAAACACAACCAGACAAATTTCCCAGGCCTAAAGAGATAGTACACCAAGTCTGCCCCAAAAATATTTAACGGTTTCAGAGATATTCACGTTTAAAGTCGCGGCGGCGGCGGATCCGGCGGAGCCGTTTCTCATGAAAACATAAGAGCATCCACTTTGTGGAAATGCTCTAATAAATAATTTGCATGGTTATGACTGGACACGATGAAATCTGAATCGCAATTTTGATATAACATAGGCATGTAACAGTAAAAAAGGCGGCAATTAGAAAAGTATGTAACAAAAACTGAGCGAGTGTGTGCAGATGGATAAAGAAGAGGGATGTAGAGGGAATGACCCCCAAAATTAATCTCTATTATGTGAATAACCCATTGATGAAGAGTAAAATATGCCATTATTTTGAAGGCCACCAGAATTAAGTTTTCTGTGATGAACTTAAGCCACTTGTAATCTGGTACTGATGTACAATTAAATGTTAACCATGGAAGCAGGCCCTCTCTCACTCAATATTCTGTGGAGACCCGAGCTTGATTTTATACACATTAAGACTATGACAATGAATTGGTAGCCATGGCAACCACTTTGGACAAAATAGAGACATTTTTTAGTATATGGTCTCATTCGTTACTCTTTTTTCACCACCGGGTGTTGCCCTTTGAAGAAACAGATCAATACATCATCACAGATCACAGGCTAACATTTGACACAGCCAACCAGTGAACATCACCAGCAGGGTCAATATACAGCCAATTAAAACAGTCGCCACTGAAAATCACCCCCACTTGTCGATACAATCTCCATCAGGTGACTTTCCAATATCAAATACAATTGTCACTACACAACTGGTCAAATTCTGTTCTGGGCATGGAAGAACTGTCACCAGAAGTTATCAGAATTTATGGTTTCAAATTTTCACTACCACGTGTCGCAGTTTTGCAGACAGTGCCATCTGCTGGTCACCAGGTGTCAGTGTATATAGAGTTGTGCCCCATGTTTACATGCTGGTAGAATCAGGTGTTGCTATCTTGCTCAGTCTCTTCTTTTTCTTTGACGTTGCCGCGGGAGAGAGGTGTGGTTGAAGACAGAAAACCTACAAAGATTGGAAAATATTTTTAAACATTTCATTCATCGAAAACTGGCTGAGTTGCACATCATTGAGAGAACAAAGAAGAGCCTGTCTGTGACCAGTGACTCTAGCTGATCAGTCGATGGGTTGTCTAATTTCACTTTCCCATATCTTTTAACCCTGGATACTCTCTTGAACTGATAGCTGGCATAATTGTATACATTTGTACCATATTTTTCCACTATTCAAGCATAATGAGGCTTTCTTTGAATATTGAGAAAATATTTATATATGTACAAAATTATGCCAGCTATCACCAGTTCAAAATAGTCTCCTGGATCAAAAGATAGGGGAAAGTGAACTTATACAACCCAGTTGCTGATCTGCTGAAGTCACTGGTCCATGAGCAGCCAGGCTCTTCATTGTTCTCTCAAGAGTGTGCAACTGAACCATTACAGGTCACTTGAAATGAAGGCTTTTATCTCAGGAAGATGAGATCACAGAAACATAGAGAAATCCAGTGAAGTGGGAATTTAATAAGATACCATATTCTGAGTTATTACATTTATCAGTAGAATGCTGTAAAAATTCTTCATTCAGTTAGACCTGGAACCCGATAAGCACAAAAAGATTTCTTGATTTCCAAAACAACACATTTAGACAAACAAATTAAGCAGAATAGATCATTTTAATAAAAAGATGATATAAGGCTTATTGAAGTTCTCCGGCCAATCATATTTGAAGCAAGTGTTATTGCATGGGAAAGTTAGGATGAAAACACAAGCATATATATATAGGGCATTATTAGTGCAAATGTACTCAGTATTATGATGCCACATGCCACAATCATTTTCCAGTCTGACACCATTTCATAATATAGGGGTGAATACCCATGCAAGGACAACTAAACATAATCAAACAACACCTTCGTTCACAAATATTACTCCCACTCTCACACCTATCCAGTGTATGAGAATTATTTCTATTCTGATGAAAACAGAATTATTGATTTCTTCACCAGAGTTGGGATTCCAGTGAATAGCTTCCTCCAGGAGATTGTCCAGAGTGAAGAGCACAATGACCAATGCAATTTGTGTGTACAAGTAGTTATGGGAAAATTATTATTTACATTATAAGAGTGTATTGGATATTATTTTCGAATCGTAGAAATCATCTGTACATGTATGTTGATCCTCTGCATAAAGTACAGCTAAACTTGCATATTTACATTGCACATGCGAAACCGTCAGGGAACCAACTTACATAAGTTATGAAAATTATAACCTAGCCAAGTTATGAACTACATATAGAAGTAATTCTGAGAAGTTATAAATTGTGGTGCCTATTGGCCACAAAATGTTTGCGGAAGGAAATGTCACAGAAGTTGACCAGAAGGAAGAAAACATGATCTTCCAATGTGAACATGGCAAGGTTAGTGTCAGAATATTTGATTTGGCCATAAATGTCATCAACATTCCATCAGCAGATACCTTATAAGTTTATAAAGTTATATAATGCCAATTTGCCATGTAAACAAAAACGAGTGTAGCGCTTCAAACTGAGTGTGGCCTTGAGTAAAACCTTCTTAACTGACCTTAATGTCTTGGCTTTCATGCAAAAATATACTTAAAGTGATCGTAAACCCTCAAGTAAAGTTTCCATCAAATGAAAGACCATTTCAAACAGTGTGGAAAATATTTATTGTAACTTTTTACGATTTTATTACACAGAGTAAACTGCAAATAAAGCATGGTATTCTATGGTGATCTGTTGCAGTGACATCACACTGCCTTAATACATGTATTTCAAACGATTTATGCACTTTCCAATGCTTGATTCAAGGTGTGTATACTTTGAGTTTCAACACAGAATCACTGTTCCAATGTGCATGTTTCATCAAAATCGGGGAAATTAAATGCAATATTCAGATTGACTTGACACTTATGAGTTACCATCTCCCAGATTTTGGTGAAACATATACATTGGAACAGTGAGTGGGTGTTGAAACTCAAACTATACACACCTTCAGCTTGAATCAAGCAATGGAAAGTGCATATAAAGTTTGAAATATATGTATTAAGGCAGTGTGACGTCACTGGACCTAGATATGAATGCAACAGACCACCATAGAATACCATGCTTTATTTGCAGTTTACTCGGTGTAATAAAATCGTAAAAAATTACAATAAACACTGTTTGCAATGGTCTTTCATTTGATGGAAACTTTACTGGAGGGTTAACGATCACTTTAATTGAAAGAAATATCTGGGTTGCAATGATATAAGCTGATACATAATATCTTGGAGATACATGATGTTTATGTACGTTGTATGAATGTACCACATGCACTTGAAGGCATGAAGGTTGTTGAACACGGTCATGACCCCGACAAAATAACTCGGTCACCATAGACCCACACACTGACCGATAACCACACGGGATCGCGAGAGCCCGAGCTAAGGAAAGAATGGCAACGATTTGGCATAAGACTCACGAAACACAATTGACAAAAGATCTGCTGAAACTTGCATTGTCAGATTTTTGTCCAGGATATTACCTTTACAATGGGAGGTCCCACACCAAAGTCCCGCCGAAAGAATCCTTGTTGTCCAAACAAAGTGAAACAAGTTTGACCAAGTCAAAACACTCATACAAAGTCCCACATTCTAACACAGCGGACCGAAACCCATTGTTGGTTGTGGAGACCGCGAAATTGAATACACACTGTCTCGCAGACTGTGTTCATAGCTGAGCGTGGGATCTCATATCCACTTTTAGAAAACATCATCGGACGTTCATTTCAAGATATAGAAAAATCATGGCTAAAAATTTTGAAAAACTCCGCCAAGAGCAAATTATTTTAGCGACTTACGTCCGAAGACACTAAACAAGTGGCTGACAGTAACAAACCGTGTGAGGGTCTCCCACACGAGCGACACAATTTAGAAACAACCAGGATAAAATGTCAGACAAAAATTATCCCAGAAAAATATTATTTATTTAACCGCAATAGACATACAAATTTAGGAAAAGGTTATAGACCTTCTCCTTGATTTACGGTGAAGTCGAATTCTTTTGTCCGATGGAGACAATGGATCGCTCCGGTAAAACCGACCTGGCTGTAGAAGCCTATGTTGAGCTGAACAATGGAGCCGGTTTGACAGGGACTCCAGACAAAGCAAAACCGGTAAAGGTCCGACTGTCTAGAAGTTGAAAATTATCCTCCTGTAGGACGGAACCACAGGTGGAATATTTACAGACGCCGATAAAACTGGACTTTGAAATCTATGAGACAAATCTCCTAAACGAAATTTCTAAGAGCCGTCTATCGACCTCCGATAGTGTAGAATCCTCAGACGCACGTACAAGTAAGCACGACGGGCCTGGGCATATTTCTTCCAGGCGAATCCCGTAACAAACATTCCGCACACGTGGCTTGGCGATAATACAAATCTTAACAAGCAAAACAAACCGTGTGGGCGTCCAAACGGGACAACACTTGCCCACACGCACGCAAGAGTTAGAAGTCAGAACAGAAACCTCAGACATACAAATGTAAGAAGAATTTCCCGAAAAAGAAAACACAAGTCAATCTTCAAAAAGGATATAACCGGCGGTTACAACAACAACACAGCTGTATTGCTTTAACACTTCCTAGATGTGTACTGGTCGAGTACAAACTGAGAAAGAGGATATGAATGGGTGTGAGCAGAGCTTATATAGTAGCCTGGCTGGGATGAATGGGAGAGCTCCCCTAGGGGCAGACAACCCCCTAAGGGGAGACAACTTTTGGTTTTAACTTCCGTTTTAACAGTTTGTATTGTGATTCCTAATAGAGATTAGGCATTTGAGCAAAGCAGGTTTACGATTTGGGAAATAAATATTATAAATTTGGAGAGCCTGTCTTCACTCTTCACTTCACTAATGCTAAATTTGACCTCGATGAAACAGGTGAAGGTCAGTCAATCTCATTAGGCTTCTGATCCATCACCAGCTGCATGTGTGGTATGACAAGAAAGATGGGCAGACAGAGACAGACAAACAGATGACACGGAAAATTCAGTTCATTTTGGGGCATCATTACACACCATCTTCAAAGTCTAAATATTCTGCCAAAATGCACAAGAACACACCATTTTACTTCAATTGTAGAGAAGAAAAGCAACTCCGAGTAGGAATCACAATTTTATTCTGTACATTTCGCTATTAGTTATAGGATCTTCAGCAGTGAACAAAGTTACAAACAGCTTCATACGCACAGTATATATACAAGGCATAATGTGATCTTAGCCAATACACAATTATGAATAGGTAAGCCAGTAAATTATATCAGGTTGGACAGATATTAAAATGCTGTCATTTTCAGAAATTGTTAAAACTTAAGCGATAACCTGACAGTGATCTACAAATGGTGTGATTCAGGTGATACAATACACACTCTACAAATGTTGTAACTTGCATGGGAATATACTACAATTATGAAACATGCGAGTTACAACATTTGTAGGTTTTCATCAATTCTGATGTGGATTGCCAAGTAAATTATACCTATATTATCTTAAAATGAGTCCTTATCCATCTGGCAGATGACATGTAAAAATATTCAATGTAGGTAAATACCCACTATATCACAATACTTTATTCATTTGTGTACAGTTTACTTAGTTCTTACCAAATAAGCAGATTATGTATTGTTTTCATCAATTACAGTGTGTATTGTATCACCTGAATCACACCATTTGTAGATCGTTGTCAGGTTAATTTCTGAAAATGACAGCATTTTAATATCCGTCCAAACTGAAAGACATAATTTACTGACTCACCTGGCTAAGATCACATTATGCCTTGTATATATACTGTGCGTATGGAGCTGTTTGTAACTTTGTTCACCGCTGAAGATGCTAAAACTAACAGCGAAATATACAGAATGAAATTGTCATCCCTAGCTACTCGAAGTTGCTTTTCTTCTCTGTTATTGGAAAATCATCAGTGGTTCCAATGGATTACTTCAATTAGATATACATGTAAAAATTTCCCAGGTGGGATGTGCCATATAGCAGGTATGTAGAAGTTCCACTTCAAAAAATAATTATCAACATTTGTAACTATGCTGTAAAAATGCAACGGAATGTGCAATTTCACATCTCGATTTTCAAATAAATTCTGGGGACCTCCACATAAAACCAAAAAGATAGTGCCACGGCACTGTAGCGCTCATCTGGCTATAACTGGAGAAAGTGGCTGCGAGAAATTTTTACTGAAGAACTGCAATAGATGAGTTTCTAACTTGCGTTGTCTCCCCTGAACAAAATGGCAACATAGTCAATTTCACAGGAGGTCAAGCTGCAAATTCATGATTGTAATTGGAGGTTATGGAATAAAGGCAATTATACCAAAATATAATGTGTGATTGTCAGTAAAGCTGTATAAGCAATAACCAGAACCAATTTTTATTATGTGATTGCAGTCGTTCGTCCGTCTGTCCCACTTCGTGTCCGGACAGTACATTGGACAGTTTTTAACCTACGATTCCAATATTTTGTGGGTATATGCACCAGGGGGAGACATGTCGAGTACGAAATATGTGCGACTGGGTTGTTACGATGGCAATGAGATGTAACAGGACATTTTTTCCAATGAAAGTAATCTCTGGTGAGGTATGGCCTAACCAAGACATACCCCCATCTGTCTGCGAAGATGTAAAAGATAGTGCCACGGCACTGTAGGTCATCTGTCTGTAACTGGAGAAGGTAGCTGTGAGAAATTTTTACTAAAGAACTAGTAGATAGATGGGAACGTAACACCATTTGAGACTAACTATATTTATTCTACACGAGTTTTCGCAGATAAATCTGCTTCCTCAGGTGTAGAATAAATATAGTTAGTCTCAAATGGTGTTACGTTCCCGTCTATCTACTAGTTTAATAGACTAACACGGCTAACCCACAAATCCTTACTAAAGAACTGCAATAGATGAGTTTCTAACTTGTGTTGTCCCCCTGAACACTATAAAATGATCCATGCAGTTATTTCCTGAGATTTTATGATAAAGTTTCATGGGAATTCAAGATGCGGCAATATTGGATTTTCGAAATGAACCAAAAAAAGGTATCTTGCACAACTGGACCACAAGGGGAACCTGTGTATCAACATCCATGCAGTAATATCCTAAGAATTTACGATAACAAAATTTCATGGGGAAATCCAAGATGGCCACCTGGTGGCCATATTGGATTTTTCAATCAGACCATATATGTTATCCTGCACAGCTAGACCCTCTGTACCAAATTTGAGAAAGATCCATGCAGTAGTTCCTGAGAAATCACGATAACAATGTTTCATCTGGAAATCCAAGATGGCCGCCTGGTGGCCATATTGGATTTTTCAATCAGACTACAAATTGTATCTTGCGCAACTAGACTCCAAGGGGAACCTCTGTACCAAATTTGAGAACGATCCATGCAGTAGTTCCTGAGAAATCGCGATAATGTTTCATCTGGAAATCCAAGATGGCCGCCTGGTGGTCATATTGGATTTTTCAATCAGACCGCAAATTGTATCTTGCGCAACAAGACCCCAAGGGGAACCTGTGTATCAAATTTGAGAAAGATCCATGCGGTTCTTCCTGATAAATCATGATAACGAAGTTTCATAGGGAAATCCAAGATGGCCGCCTGGTGGCCATATTGGATGTTCGAATCAGAGCAGGAAAGGTATCTTGCACAACTAGACCCCCAAGAGGAACCTGTGTACCAAATTTGAGAAAGATCCATGCAGTAGTTAACGAAAAATAATGACAAGATTTCACTGGCAAATTCAAGATGGCCGCCTGGTGGCCATATTGGATTTTTCAATCAGACCACAAATTGTATCTTGCACAACTAGACCCCAAGGGGAAACTCTGTACCAAATTTGAGAAAGATCCATGCAGCACTTCCTGAGAAATCGAGATAACAATGTTTCATCTCGAAATCCAAGATGGCCGCCTGGTGGCCATATTGGATGTTCGAATCAGAGCAGAAAAGGTATCTTGCACAACTAGACCCCAAGTGGAACCTGTGTACCAAATTTGAGGAAGATCCACAAAGTAGTTCCTGAGAAATTGCAATAACAATGTTTCATGGGGAAATCCAAGATGG